>CAOJBK012816145.1:0-14946 GCA_948294925.1 Codiaeum variegatum | reverse complement strand
GACAATGTCTACATTCTGTTTTGCTGTTGAAGATTCTTTCCATAATAGAAATATGATCTCTTTCACAAGAGATGTTTATTAGCATGTTAGTGGAGCGTGTTAGGAGGAAATTAGGAGGCAATTCTGGTCTTGGTGAGATGCATTTGTAAAGGCCATTAGCATTTGATTACTTTGCTGATTATGACCTAAGTTAAAGCAGCTTCAATGGCTGTGTATTTTTGTCCTGATTATGTTTTTGATATTTTTACTGTTAAATCAGGTTCTTTTTATACTAGCCCTAAGCAGGTTTATGAATTCTGTTTTCTGGTTAAAAAATTAGGCTGTAAATTGCTGTATGGTAGTGGATACCTATTCGTTTTGGCTTAAATCCTCAGGCTTTGGTAGCTGCAGGTTTTAGGCCTTTTGGTCTTTTCAATCCAGGCTTCTTTTTTAGGCTGTGTTATGAAAGTTATATCTAGAATTTGTTTGGGACTGACTGCTTATGTTAAAGTTTGCAAATTGAAATCCATGACTGGATTTCCAACTTAGAATAATTTTGCAATTGTTTCTTTTTCATATTGATTAGTTTGCTCGTGCGCGCGCATTAAGGAGATTGTGGTGAACTTTTTAGGCATTATTATAGGAACTCTAAACAATGTTTAGGATTAGGATGTTGTAACTTGTAAGTTGGACTGACCTTGACACTATGCATTAACAGTGAATTTAGATGATTGTTACAGAAGTTAATATTTCTTTGACACTGATGTTGGATGCTGTAAAAGCATTTTTAGAATTTTTGTATGTAATTGAGTGTTTTTTCTAATTTTTTTATAAAACTATTGTTTTAAATTTGTTTTTTAGAAAGTATCAATTTATCTGTTTCTTTGAAAAGCACTTTTGTAAAAGTGGAAACGAAATGCCAAACACCCCATAGTCTTACAATCTTTTACGAATATACTGTGTTAAACAGTGGTAATCTGAAACTTTTTAGGTTCAAGTCTTCTTGCCCTTTGATCCAATTTATGTCAAAGGTCCAATTTATATCTTCTGATCATTTGAATATGTTTTGTAAGTATTTAAACCGTCTAATCCTACAATTCTTACTGATATTTGGTGAGTAAAAAATAAAAAAAAGGGTTGAGGGTTTTTTTTTTTATTCTAATGTTTGTTAAGTATATCACATTATCACTAAATATTTTTGAGCCGTTAAGTGGTTTCACTAATCATTCGAAAATGTTTGGGGAAATACGGTATATCTGTTAGTCAAAATTGAACTTTTTCCTAAAAAAAATTCATACCGAACCATAATGCTCTCCTTAACACGGGGACTATGGATTTTGAGTGTTTTCTACCCTAACGCTGACCATCCAAATTGGATAATGGTCAATCTAGTAAAATTTTATAAAAAAATTAGTCAAAAAATCAAAGCATTTGTATGGACTTTCGGATCAATATTTTTATAAAGGTACCATAGATTTCAAACAATTTTGTACTTTAGTTATTTTTAGTTTTATGAATTATTTTGAAAATTTTTAATATCAAAATTAGATAAAAATAATCAAGAAGTCAAAATATTTGTACCATGTCAAAAATTTAAAATCTTGTTATGACTTCTGGATTGAAATTTTCAAATGAGTACCATTAGGAATTTCGGTTAATTTTGCGCATTTCAGTTATTTTTATTTTTATAAAATATTTTGAGTCTTTTTGACCCCTAAATTGGACATAATATTAATTAAGAAGCCATAGCATTCGTATAATGCCAAAAAGTCAAAATCTTGCTCGGACTTCTAGATCGAAAATTTCAAATGATATTATTAAGAATTTTGGCCAATTTTACAAATTTAGTTTTTTTTTTTATTATTATTTTGAGACTTTTGACTTCAAAATTGAATCAAAGGTTGATTAAGAAGTCATAGTATTTGCATGATGTCAAAAAGTCAAAATTTTCATGAGGAACCACAGGGAAATTCAACCAAATCCTCACATTTTGGTTATTTTTAGTTTTATGAAGAATTTTGAGATTTTATTTACCTCAAAATTGGATTTAAAGTTAATAAAGAAGCCATAGCATTCACATGGTGTCGAAAAAGTTAAAATCTTGCTCGAACTTCTATATCAAAATTTTCATAGGGCTACCACAAGGGATTTAGGTTTTTCATAAGGCTACCATTAATGATTTTGACTAATTTGATACATTTTGGTTGTTTTTAGTTTTAGTGTAAAGGGTCTAAAAAGTCCTCTAACTTTCAAGTTTAAATCAATTAAGCCTTTTAACATTTTGATATCTAAAATACCCCTTAACTTTAATATGGGTTTGATAATCCTTTATCTTTTTTAATCTGAGTTTGATAAATCCTTATTATAGGGGCTTATCAGATGAGTATAAAAATTAAATGGGCTTATCAGACTCATATTAAAGTTATAAGATTTTTTAGATCCTAAAAAGGTAAAAATAATTTGGTATTAATTTGAAAATTGAAAGTCTTTTTAAACCATTAATCCTTAGTTTTATAAAATATTTTGAGTATTTTAGACCCCTAAATTGGATTTAAGTGGATCAAAGGCTAATTAAGAAGCCATAGCATTTGTATGATGTCCAAAAACTCAAAATCTTGCTCAACCTTCTTAATAAAAATTTCAAAATGATACTACTAGAGATTTCAGTCAATTTTGTATATTTCGGTCGTTATAAATTTTATGGAGTTTTTGATAAATTTTGATCTCGATATTGGATCAAAGATTAATCAACAAGCATAGTAATTCGCATGATGCCAAAAAGACAAAATCTAGCGCTGCACACAATCTGGCTCATGGCCTGTGAGGTAGACCGTGTGGAAGCCACTTAAGGTTCTGTCCATTCTGTGAAATCTGACGGGTTTGATAGCTTTGAATGTCTTTTGGTTTTTTAGCATAACTTGAGTTACAAAGGTCGGATTGAGGTGATTCAAGTACTGTTGGAAAGATTAATAGAAAGTTATACAACTTAAAAAAGACTAAAAAGTCAAATTCCTTCATCTTTCTATCCAAAATTGGCAAGCAAGTTTGATGTATGTATTTGATGTATGTATCTTGAACCTATCTAACTTATGTTGACATGGTAAAAATTTGTCAATCCATGCTTGATAACTATCCAAATCCTAATGAACCTTAAAATACTATAAAAGGACATTATTTATATTAAAATAGAGGGCTCTCTCTTGGGTTTTAGGTAGTCACCCTCTTAATGGGTTAGAAAGAGAAAAGTGTAGAATTTCCACGGTGAAGGTTAAAAGTTGCAAACTTTGGAAGAGGAATGAAGATTGAAGTGAGATTTTCTCACCATCCATTGATTGTTTGAGTTCTTATTTTCTTTTTCTATTTTTTGTTATGGATTAATTTATTTATTCATTTAAATTTTGTGATGAATTGAATAGTTGGTTTTGAATTCATTTCATCTTTGGATTGTCTTATTTCTATGATTTATGATTTTTATTCTAATTTTCAATTTTCAGTTTGTTAATTGGATATTGATTCTATATTAGATGAGTGGAAATACCCTAATATCGATTAATCACTCATGGGAATGGAGAATTGATTGGGGAGCTAGAGATAGACCTATAATACTTCTTTGGATGTTAATCTTTTGAACATTAATGATACTCCTATTTGATTATAGGTTGAGAAAATATTCTCCTATAATACTTAGGAAATTAGGAATTTGATCACTTGAGAAAGGATTACATCTAATTTTGTGAAAGTACAGTTCAATTCATTATTTGAATTATTCATGCCATTTATTCTTGACATGCGTGTGAGTTAGAGGGATTCAATATCTAAATGAACTTCACCATTGATTTTCTGTCAACTATCTTTTATTGCTTTCATATATTAGTTTTAATTAGTTTGATTTAATTAATCATGAATTTGGTTCAACTAAACAATAATTTAAGTTTGAATTAGTACTTGTGTTGACATCTCTATGGATCGACCTCGTTACCGCTATACTACCTAAACAATTGGTGCACTTACCTATAGCCAAGATAAAATTAATTGTCAAACTTTATAAATTGTAAAACTCCTGGTGTTGCATGTGGTGCACATTACTATGGCATTTTGATTAAATTTTGAGATAAAAAAGTTTCAAAATAATTCAAAAAATTCAAAATAAATGAAAAGTGCAAAATTAGCCTAAATACCTAGTGGTATTCCTAGAAAAATTTCAACTTAGAAGTTCGGGTAAAATTTTAAGTTTTTGACATGATATGAATGCTTTATAGATTATTTTAGACTTTATGGATTGTTTTGAAACCTTTTAAACTCAAAATTGGATCAAAGGGAAATAAATATGCCATATCAATAATATCATGCCAAAAAATCAAAATCTATTTTGGACTTCTAAATTGAAATTTTCCTTGAGGTACCACTAAGAATTTCAAGCAATTTTACACATTTCGGTTATTTTAAGTTCTATGGATTATTTTGAGACTTTTTTATTTCAAAATTGAATCAAATGTTAATAAAAAATCCATATTATTAATATCATCCTAAAAACTCAAAATCTTTATTAGACTTTTGGATCAAAATTTTTATAGGGGTACCATTAGGGATTTCGGCCAATTTTGCACACTTTAGTTATTTTGAGTTCCATGGATTATTTTTAGACTTTTTGACCTCAAATTAGGATCAAAGGTTAACTAAAAATTCATACCATTAATATCATGTTAAAAACTCTAAATCTTGCTTGGACTTCTAGGTTGAAATTTTCCTTGAGGCATTAGCGATTTTGACCAAATTTTCACATTCTAGGTATTTTAAGTTTTATGGTTTTTTTTTGAGACTTTTTGACCTTAAAATTTGATCAAAAGTTAATCACAAAGCCTTTCTATTGATATCATACCTAAAAATCAAAATCTTACTCAAACATTTGGATTGAAATTTTTCCTAAGATGCTACTAGGGATTTTGGTCAATACTGCATATTTAGGTTATTTTAAGTTTTAAGGATTATTTTGAAACTTTTTAATTTTAAAATTATATAAACGGTTTATCAAAAAAGAATAGAATTAATATGATGCCAAAAAATCAAAATCTTGATAGGACTTTTAGATCAAAATTTTTCTAGAGGTACCGCTAGGAATTTCAGTCAATTTTGCACATTTTATTTATTTTTGAGTTTTATGCATTATTTTAAGACTTTTTTTACCTCAAAATTTGATCAAAAGTTAATCACAAAGCCTATCTATAAATATAATGTCAAAAAATTAAAATCTTGCTCGAGTTTTTGGATCAAAATTTTCCTTGATATACCACTAAGGATTTCGACAAATTTTGCACATTTTGGTTATTTTAGGTTTTTGGATTATTTTGAGACTTTTTGATCTCAAAATTGGATCAAACGTTAATCATAAGTCCATACCATTAATAGCATACCAAATGCTCAAAATCTTGCTCGGATTTTTTTATCAAAATTTTCATAAAAGTACCATAAGGGGTTTCTCCGAATTTGCACATTTCATTTTTTTAAGTTATATGAATTATTTTGAGACTTTTTTTTATCTCAAAATTAGATCGAAAGTTAATTTCAAATCCATACCATTAATATCATACCAAAAACTCAAAATCTTACTCAGACTCTTGGATTGAAAATTTCCTAAAGGTATAGGAATTATTATCAATTTTGCACATTTTAGTTATTTTAAGTTTTATAGATTATTTTGAGACTTTTTTTATTTCAAAATTTATTCAAAGGTTAATAACAAATCCATACCATTATTATCATGCAAAAAACTCAAAATCTTACACGAATATCTGGATCGAAAATTTCTTGAGGACACCATTTGAGATTTCGATCAATTTTGGCCACTTCAGTTTCTTTGAGTTTTATGGGATATTTTTCAACTTTTTAACCTTAAAATTGGATCAAAGGTAAATCACAATGCCACTCAAACTTTTAGATTTAAGTTTTCCTTGAGGCACCACTTGATATTTCAGCCAATTTTGCACATTCCAGTTATTTTGCGTTTTAAGGATTACTTTTAGACTTTTTGATTTCAAAAATAGATTAAAGGTTAATCACAAATCCATACCATTAATAACATGATAAAAATACAAAATCTTCTCAGACTTTTGGATTAAAATTTTCCTTGAGTTACCAATATGGATTTTGATCAATCTTGCACATTTCAGTTCTTTTAAGTTTTATAGATTATTTTGAGACTTTTTTATTTCAAAATTTAGTTAAAAGTTAATTACAATGCCTTTCCATTAATATCATTCCAAAAAATCAAATCTTACTTGAATTTCTAGATTGAAATTTTCCTTGAGGTATCACTAGGAATTTCAGCTAATTTTACACATTTATGCTATTTTAGGTTTATGGACTATTTTTAAACTTTTTGACTTCAAAACTGGATCAAAGGTAAATCACAATGCCATAGCATTAAAATCATGCAAAAAAAAAAACAATATCTTACTCAGACTTTTAGATTTAAATTTTTCTTGAGGTACAACTTAGGATTTCAGCCAATTTTCCAAATTTCGATTTTTTTACGTTTTATGGATTATTGTGGGACTTTTTTTAAACTCAAATTTGGATTTAAGGTTGCTCATAAATCCATACCATTAATATCATACAAAAAACTCAAAACATTTCTCGGACTTCTATATAGAAATTTTCCTAGAGTACCATTAGAGATTTTGACCAATTTTGCATACTCCAGTTATTTTGAGTTTTATGAAATATTTTTAGACTTTTTGATGTCGAAAATAGATCATAGGTTAATAACAATGCCATACAAGTAATATCATGCTAAAAACATAAAATTTTGCTCAGACTTCTAAATTATAATTTTACTTGAGGTACCATTAGGGATTTTTGCCAATTTTTCACATTCCAATACTTTTAAGTTTTATGGATTATTTTTAGATTTTTTTACCTTAAAATTTAGTTAAAAGTTAATTTTAATTCCTTTCTATTAATATCTTGCCAAAAAACAAAAATATTGCTCGGACTTCTGGATTGAAATTTCCCTTAAGATACCATTAAGGATTTCGGCCAATTTTGCACACTTCAGTCGTTTTAGGTTTTTGGATTGTTTTGAGACTTTTTAACCTTAAAATTTGATCAAGGATTAATCATAAGGCTATTTAATTAATATCATACAAAAAACTCAAAATTTAATCCAAAGTTAATCAAAATGCCTTGACACTAATATCATGCCAAAAAATCAAAATATTACTCAGACTTCTCGATCGAAATTTTCCTTGAGACACCACTAGGGGTTTCGACCAATTTTGCACATTTCGGTTATTTTAAGTTTTTGGATTATTTTTAGATTTTTTCCCTCAAAATTGGATCAAAGTTTAATCACAAAGAGATACCATTAATTTGATACCAAAAACTTCATGCTTAAATTTTTGGATTGAAATTTTTCTAGAAGTATCACTAGATATTTTGATCAATTTTGGACATTTCGATTATTTTAAGTTTTATGAATTATTTTGAGACTTTTTTTTATCTCAAATTTTTTTGAAAGGTTAATGACAAAGATATACCATTAATATCATTCGAAAAACTCCAAATATTGCTTGGACATCTTGATCAAAATTTTCTTAGGGGTAGCACTCGGGTTTGCAGCCATTTTTGGACACTTCAGCTACTTTGAGTTTTATGAATTATTTTTAGAATTTTTGAAATCAAAATTGGATCAAATATAAATCACAATGACATAGCATTAATATCAAGCCAAAAAAGAATTACTCAAACTTTTGGATTGGAATTTTCCTTGAGGTACCTTGAGGGAATTCAACAAATTATGCATATTTGGGTTATTTTAAGTTTGATGGATTATTGTGAGACTTTTTAACTTCAAAGTTTGATGAAGATTAATCATAAAGTCACATCATTAATATCATGCCGAAACCTCAAAATCTTACTTGGACTTTAGATCAAAATTTTTCTAGAGGTACCACTAAAGATTTTGGCCAATTTTTGCACATTTAAATTATTTTAAGTTTTATGAATTATTTTGAGACATTTTAACCTAATATTTGGTCAAAAGTTAATCACAAATCCTTTCCATTAATATAATACCAAAAAATGAAAATCTTGCTCAGACTTCCGGATTAAAATTTTCCTTAAGGCACCATTAGGGATTTCAGTCAATTTTACACATTTCGGTTATTTTAGATTTTTGGAATATTTTAGGACTTTTTTACCTCAAAATTAGATCAAAGGTTAATAAAAAATCCATACCATTAATATTATACCAAAAACTCAAAATCTTACTCGGACTTTTGGATTGAAATTTCTCTAGAGGTATCACTAGGGATTTCGATCAATTTTGCACATTTCGGTTATTTTAACTTTTATAGATTATTTTGAGACCTTTTAACCTCAAAAATTTTCAAAGGTTAATGACAAAGGCATACTATTAATAACATGCTAAAAACTCAAAATCATCGAAATTTTTCTAAGGGTAGCACTTTGGATTTCAGTCAATTTCTGACACTTCAGTTTCTTTGAGTTTTATGGATTATTTTTAGACTTTTTGACTTCAAAATTAGATCAAAGATAAACCACAACTCCATATCAAGCTAAAAATGCAAACTTATTGAAACCTTATTTGAGGTACCATTAGGATTTCGACCAATTTTGTACCTTTCAGTTATTTTAAGTTTTATGGATTATTGTGAGGCTTTTTGACCTCAAAATTGAATTTAAGGTTAATCACAAAGACATACCACTAATATCTTGCAAAAAACTCAAAACTTTGTCTGGACTTCTAAATCAAAATTTTCCTAGATGTACCATTTGGGACTTTGGCTTAGTTTGTACATTTCGTTTATTTTGAGTTTTATAAATTATTTTAAGACTTTTTAAACTCCAAATTGGATCAAAGAGAAATATAAATTCCTTATCAATAATATCATGCTAAAAAATCAAAATTGTGCCCGAACTTCTAGATTGAAAATTTTCTTGAAGTACCATTAGGGATTTTCTAACAATTTTACACATTTCGGTTATTTTAAGTTTTATTGATTATTTTGAGATTTTTTGACTTTAAAATTGGATCCAATGTTAATCACAAAAACATAGCATTAATATCATGTCTAAAACTCAAAATCTTTTCTAGACTTTTGGATTGAAATTTTTCTAAGAGGTACATTAGGGATTTCGGTCAATTTTGCACACTTTGATTATTTTGAGTTTTATGGTTTTTTTTTACACTTTTTGATCTCAAAATTGGATCAAAGGCTAATAAAAAAATCCATACAGTTAATATCATGCTAAAAACTCAAAATTTTGTCCGGACTTTTGGATCAAAATTTTTCTAGGGATACTACCACTAGGGATTTCAGTTAATTTTGTTCACTTCGGTTATTTTGAGTTTTATGGATTATTTTTTAACTTTTTGACCTCAACATTGCATCAATGGTTAATCACAAAGCCATGTCATTTATATTATGCTAAAAACTAAAATTCTTTTTGGATTGAAATTTTTCTTAAGATAGCACTAGCGATTTTGGTCAATTTTAACTTTTATGGATTATTTTTAGACTTTGACCTCAAAATTTTATCAAAAATCAATCACAAAGCCATTCCATTAATATTATTCCAAAAAATCACAAACCTTTGAAAATTTTCTTGAGTTACTATTAAAGATTTCGACCAATTTTGCATTTTAAGTTTTTAGATTATTTTGAGACTTTTTGACCTCAAAATTAGATCAAAGGTTAATCATAAAGCTATACAATTAATATCTTACAAAAAACTCAAAATCTTTCTTAGAGTTTTGGATTGAAAATTCCCTAGAGGGTATCACTAGGGATTTCGATCAATTTTACACATTTCGGTTATTTTAAGTTTTATGGATTATTTTGAGACTTTTGACCATAAAATTTGATCAAATGTTAATCTCAATTCCCTTCCATTAATATCTTACCAAAATATCAAAATCTTGCTCCGACTTTTAGATTGAAATTTTTCTTAAGATACCACTAGGATTTTTGACCAATTTTTCACATTTTCGTTATTTTAAGTTTCTTTTATTATTTTTAGAATTTTTACTTTGAAATTGGATCTAAGGTTAATCACCAAACCATACCATTAATGTCATACAAAAAACTCAAAATCATACATGGACTTCTAGATTGAAATTTCTCTAGAGGTATCACTAGGGATTTTAATCAATTTTGCATATTTCAGTTATTTTAGATTTTATGGATTATTTTGAGACCATTTAACCTCAAAATTTGTTTAAATTTAATTTACAAAGCCACACCATTAATATCATACAAAGAATTAAAAATCTTGCTCAGACATCTGAATTGAAATTTTCCTAGGGTACCACTCGGGATTTCAGTCAATTTTGGACACTTCGGTTACTTTGATTTTTATGGATTATTCTAGATTTTTTATCCTCAAATTAGATCAAAGGTAAATCATATTTTTAGGCATTAATATTATGCGAAAAAATTAAAATTTTACTCAGACTTTTAGATTGAAATTTTTCAGGAGATACCACTAGGGAATTCGGTCAATTTCACATTTTGGTTATTTTATGTTTGATGGATTACTGTGAGACTTTTAAACTCAACATTTGATGAAAGGTTAATCACTAATCTATACCATCAATATCATGCCAAAACTTCAAAATCTTGCAAGTACTTTTGGATTGAAATTTTCCTAGAAGTACCACTAGGCAATTTGGCTAATTCTACACATTTCAGTTATTTTAGATTTTGTGAATTATTTTGAGACTTTTTAACCTCAAAACTTGATCAAAAGTTAATCACAAATTCTTTCCATTATTATCATTAAAAAAAATCAAAATCTTGCTCAGACTTCTGAATTGAAATTTTCTTTAAGATAACACTAGGGAGTTCAATTAATTTTGCACATTTCAGTTATTTTGAGCTTTTTTTTACCTCAAAATTGGATCAAAGATTAATCACAAATTCATATCATTAATTTCCTACTAAAAACTCAAAATCTTGCTCGGACTTCTTGATTGTAATGTCCCTATAGGTATCATTAGAGATTTTGAAAAATTTTGTACATTTTAGTTATTTTAAGTTTTATGGATTATTTTGAGAAATTTTTACCTCAAAATTTATTCAAAGATTAATTACAAATCCATACCTTAATTACAAATCCATACCATTATTATCATGCAAAAAACTTAAAATCTTGCACGGACATCTAGATCGAAATTTTTCTTAGGATACCATTTGGGATTTTGGCCAATTTTGGACATTTTAATTTCTTTGACCTCAAAATTAGATCAAAGGTAAATCACAATGACATAGCATTAGTATCATTCCAAAGAAGCAAATTTTACTTAGACTTTTGAATTGAATTTCCTTGAGGTATTTTGGTCAATTTTGCACATTTCAGTTATTTTAAATTTATAGATTATTGTGAGGTTTTTTTGACCTATTGATTTGGAGGTTGAGAACTAGCATCCCCTTCTCGGTTCTTTCCTTTTATGAGTAGTACATGTTTTCTCGACATTCAGTAATGGGAACAATCAATCCTTTTGGTGTAACTCAGTTCCGACTAAGGACTCTCTTTCGAATGGTTTGCAATTAATAATGATTTGAGCACCAAAGATTCTCTCTTTGCTCGCAGGCTATGCTCTTTGAATCAAAATCATTGTGCTTTTTGTGGTAAATTTGGAGAAACATTACACCATCTCTTAATTCATTGTCCTTTTTCTTGGAAGTTATGGGCATTTTTGCAAAATGGTGGGGGTTTGATTTTGTTACTCCTATTGATTTAAATGGATTTTACTTGTATTGGATATCCTTTTCTTATGGTAAGATGCAAAGGATTTTTTGGAAGAATCTTTTTTATGCTATGGCTTGGACCTTATGGCTAACGAGAAACGTCACTTGCTTTAATCAAGTCGTGTCTTCTTTTGAGTCTTGTCTCCATCTTGTTTTCTTTAGGTGCTGATTGTGGACTAGAGCTGCAGATTCAACCTTCCCTTATGATGTTACGTCACTTTGAATCTAAACTTATGGTATTCGCCTCTACTGTAATAGATAGGGACTTAATTATTCTTTTAGTTCTTTGTACTCTTTAGATGTAATTGGACTCTTTTGATTGCTTAGTTATAGGAAGTATATCAGTTTGATTTTGGTGGTTTTTCCCCTTTTTGAATAAAAATAAAAATATTGATTATAAAAAAAAAGATATGTGATAATCTCATGTTTAAGGATACTTATATAAACTTGTCATAAAGAGATAATAATAATGACATTCAAATATTTTTATCCATTTGTTATCTCTTAGTCCAGTCAATCCAATGAACTTATTCATATTAACAAGCATCTACATATTAGTTTAAGTATCATAACACTATAGTCATGAGAACAAATACTACTTTCACAAATTAGCGACATAATATGTGGTAGTCTTTCCATATTAACAATGTTCACTCTTATTAATGTCATGACTAAGGATATTTTATAATATATTCTATATAGTATAATAAGAATCTCATCATCATTATCTCATATGATTTCTTTTATGTGATTAATATTTTATAGACTTTATCAATATAAACAAATTAATCTAAAATTTATAGATAAAAAAATCAAAATATCATTTATTAAATTACATGAATAATATTATTACACCTAAAATTGATTGTCTTTAGGATATAACACTTTCACCTATGCATATTATCTTAGAAAGTTTTGAGAAAATAATAGTACTAGTAGTATAAAAAATTTATACCATAGAGGTTAATTAGTTTGGGGCAAGTGATGAAAACAGTGATTTGCAAATTGCAATAATGAGGAGGAAGACAGAAGAAAATTAACCAGAAATTCTGGGACGTGACATTCATAATTCAACATTAAATGGAGTATAAGTAAGCATTTAAGTTCAACAATATTGTCAAATTTCTTTGTTGACTGAATCTCCATAAACTTTTCGAATTTGGACAAAGAATTTTTGAGCTAATAAATGGATTTATTTCTGCTTGTTTCTTTCTGTTTTGCTGTTTTGAATTTGTACCTTGGAAGTGGAGATTTATGGGATTCATTAAAAAAAAAAGATCTCTAAATTTCTGGATTTCACACTTTGTTACTCTACTTAATTCTATGCTTACAGACCAATTCGGACCTTCAAAAGTTCTGTTCACTGCTGATAAATAAACGGACCATTTCTATATACCAAATACAGTTTTATAATTTAAAGGTATGCAATTTGTTGAATGGCGTATATGGAAATATGAATGTGCAATTTGTACATATTTCCTTCTTTTTAAAAAAAAAAAAAATTTATTACTATTATTTTCTGATTTACAAATTATATAAAAAGGGAAAAGAGTCAATAGATACCAAATCTCAGTCAAATGAAGCCTAGAAAAATTTAGCTCAAGGGAATATTAATCAAGTGGCTAATCTTATAATTTATTATTAATTAATTTGGTTAATAAGGAGATAAAGCAATTTCCAGAGGACGCTAGTAGGTTAGGTATTACAGCAAATTGTTTTATCACTAGTCTATTAATAATTAATGGTTCTAATTAAGACTTTGACTACATAGATTTTGATGCGTGCGGATTGGTTACGCTGTTGGATACTGATTGTCCTGATTGAGTTGGAACAGCATACACAAAGAAAATAATGGTCAGGGTGGCCGGACGCGGTGTCCGTTTAGTGTTTTGCATTGCCTATGAACATTATCCATCTATGTGATATTGAACGTTGTATTTATAGGGTGAAAATCCTGTTGAAGGGACAATGACCGCTCCGGGTACATTTCAATATATCTCTCTATGGGACTAGTGACATCTGTCTTCTGTAGACTCGAATCTTCGAAAGTTAATAAGACAAATCCTGTTGAATATCTAGTGTTTAGGTAGAACCATAATGCTCTAAGATTCAGCCAGATCCTGAGCAGATAGTTAAGACCGAATCAGGACAATGTTGAATGATATCAGGTTTATTTATTTATTTATTTTAAATTTTGTCGCAAGTTATGCAATTGTGAAATTTATAACATCTATTTGTCTGCACATGGGGAAAAGGACCTGCTTTTTGCTGGAAACATGGTGTATACCAAATTGAAAGGGTTAAAGTTTGATCTCTCTTCACGTTTAAGCTTTAGACACATTTAAAAATGGCTTTGACCATTCTTTGTCTCTCTATGACTCTTCATATCATATTTAGAATCAACAAATTTAATTGAGATTAAGTGTGTGCATCAGTGCACGTACACTACATACGAAAAATACATCCTTTTCCAACTGAATCCCAAAGGATGTCTCTTCTCTTCTTTCATAATAATAAGTATGAACCTTCCTTTGCAAGTGGTATCGTATCAAATGAGAAATTATATACTCTTAGAAAAAAAAAATTATATAGTGCATCGGTTTCCTAGTTGAAATGGCGAGCCAATTAGATTATCGCATATGTTGATTTTTAATTAATTAAATTTGTTAATTTTTAATCAATTGATTTTTTTTAATTTATAAACTCAAATGTATAGTAAGTATTGGTAGTGATTAATTGTTTTGATCGAAAAAAGAATGCTATTGCGACCTAATCATCACATGCAACCCAACATTAAGCAACTCTTTTTTTTTTTTTTTGGAGGTATTACTCATACTAAAGTCCAACAAATTAATTAATTAATGGAAGAAGCTTTATGATTATATATATAATATTTATAAATTAAAAGTAGGATGAAAATTGGTAGCACATGGCTGAGATAATGATATTCCCTTTGAGTTCCACGTAAAAGGAAATTTAAGGCTCCCAATTTGCAATAGCTATTTATAGGGTAATATGTCCTTTTTATGTGCGTGCGCCTCTTTTCTTTATATTATTTATCTAATCTAATGTATTCTTATAATTAATATACGTACGTACTATTAAAAAACATAAAAAGGATAATTTATATAAATAATATCGATTTTATAAAATATTAATTAGGACTGACAACTGAATGATCATGATTGAGGAGTCA
>CAOJBK012816100.1:0-10600 GCA_948294925.1 Codiaeum variegatum | reverse complement strand
TATCTTCCATAACATGATGTATCGAGAAGTAGAAGTCTATGTCACTGACATGGTCATTAAATGCACCATTGTTGAACAACACTTGCAAGCACTAGAGAACTTCTTCCTTAGACTTTACTAGTACAATCTGAAGCTCAATCCTACCAAATGCATATTCGAAGCCTCATCTAGAGTGTTCCTTGGTCACATGGTAACCGAGAAAGGAATCGTGATTAACCTTGCCAAATTTAATAGAATCCTCAACATGCCACCTCCTAAAACTAATAAAGGGGGTTTCTCGGTCGCTTCCAATACATCATTATTTATCCATCAGTTAGGAGAAACATATGGTCCAACATTCAACATACTAAAAATGAATTCCTCTAAGAAATGGAATGAGGAATGTCAAGAAGCCTTCGATCATATCAAGTAGTATCTCCTGAACCCATAAGTTTTGTAGCCTCCTAGGCTTTGCAAACCATTACTACTCTCACTGTCACTCATGAAGCCATGGGTGCCATGCTAACACAGAATGCTCTAGATTCCCATAAGGAAAACACTATCTACTATTTGAGTAAAAGGATGCTGGCACATGAACTCAAATACAATTACATTAAGAAGCTTTGACTGGCTCTAGTATGGGTATGTCATAAGCTAAGACATTATCTAGTGACATACATCGCACATGTCCCCACTGGAAAAAGTCCACTCAAATACCTTATGGAGAAACCTATCCTTGATAGTAAAATTGCCAGATGGATGGAGGTCTTAACAACATAGGACCTCAAGTATGTACAAAGAAAAGCTATCAAGTGTAGTGTAATTGCTGACCAATTGGCTATTGCCGTAACAGATGATCATTAGGAAGAATTTGAATTTCTCGATGAGGACATTCTACTCATCCATAATGAAGTATGTAAACTCTTATTTCACAGAGCAACTAATAATAGAGGATATGGTGCTGCAATGGTGTTCCTTACGCATACTTGTTAAAGTTTACCTATGGCAATCAAACTGGACTTTTAGGTAACAAACAACGAAGCTGAATATGAAGACTATGTTTTTGGATTAGAATTAGCTATTCAGATTGGTATCAAGAATGTGGAAGTATATGGAGATTCCAACCTCATTGTTTCTCAAGCATTGGTTCCTTACCATAAGCAACTCAAAGAATTTGAAGCTAACTTTGATGTCTTGTCCTTCCACTACTTGCCAAGAGCACAAAACAGATTTTTTGATGCACTGGCAACTCGTGCATCAATGATAGAAATAGACGATGGATTCCTTATCTGTCCTATTTCAATAAGCATCAAACATGAGTCAAGATGTCAATCTCACTACCTGAATATTCAAAAAGTTGAGCATAAGCCTTGGCATTAGGACATCTATAATTACCTTGCAAAAGAACTCTACCCTAAAATGGCCTCCAAATCAGAAAGGAGAACCTTAAGACAACTGGCCAACACACTACAACAAAATAGATCAAATAAGGCATTTTTTTTAAAAAAATGCCCTATTTTTATTTATGGATATACACGTTTTAGTTGGCTATTAAATTATGAATAATATTAGAGAAAGAAAATATAGGTTGGAGTTCTTTTTTTTTTATTAGTATTATTTTTTTTAAAAAAAATATAAAAAAAACATAAGGCATTTTTTAAAAAATGCCTTAATTGAAAGGCCTTTGTTTTTTATAAATTTTGCTGTAATGGTAATTCATTTTAGAATATCAGTTGAATAGTTCTGGGTTTAAAATCTCAATTGAATAATTTTGGATTTAGATTTTCACTCTTGGTCTATTATCTAAACCCTAAATAAAACTAATTGGTGCGCAAGTAATTTGTTTATTAACTTTAATCCAATTCAATCAAGCAAAAGTTTAACGCAATCAAAGAATCTAATTTCTATTATTCATATCAAGACTACTTCATTTTCAATCTCAAGATAATGAAGAATTTCGCTCATAGTTGGTTTATTACTCAACAAATTAACAATAATCTTAAGAGAAATCATGATTAATCTCTTAACACACAAATTACCCAAAGAAAATTAAAGTAAAATAGTTAAGAAAATGAACCTCAAGATAAAGTGTAGAAAATCTCAATACCCTTGAGGAATTTCAACTTCAATCTTGATTACAAGCCAAAAATCTAATGAAAATTGAAATAATACTATGAAACTAAGATGAAATCTATGAAGAAATTGAGTCTAAACCTAAAAATTAAAGATTTTATCTCTAAATTCTCTATTTAGTACAATTAAAATTCTCCTCTCAAGAATAAGTTTTAAAACTTTTTATAGTGTATTCTTAAGAGCTACGGTAAACCTAAATTTAGTTTGGATAAGAATTCTAGTAAAAATAGGAAATAAATCACTTAAAACTAATACTAAAAACTAGACTAGTAAAAATGTTTGAATTGTGAGTTGATTTTGGGCCAAAAAAAGTTGGATTTAGAGTTTATGGCTTACATAAGTGTTGTAGATCTCTATCTTATCTTTCTAATGGTATCTCACTCACCTCAATCGAATATTTGTAACTCAAGTTATACTCAAAATACTTCAAAGTGTCAAAGTTGTCAGTTTTCCATCGCATCGGCACGACCCGTGCGGATGAAGAAAATGATCCAGAGAGTTGCACAGCCCGTGCAAATGACTTTTTCAGCATTCTTTAATCCTATTTGCTCTGGAACTCAAACCTTTGATCCAATAATGCCATATTTGCATAAATTCTTGATTTTCTAAAAAAAGCACTCAACAAACACATTAAACATACTTTTTTTGGATAAAAATAAATTCAAATGTTAGGGAAAAATATATAAAATTATGTACAAAATCACTCTCCCACACTTAAGCCTTTGCGTGTCCTCAAGCAAAATAGAACAATGACAATGATTAGATAACTTAACTCTTTTTAATCAAGCTTTGTAAAACAAGTTTTCAAATTTCTAATTCAACTATTCAAACAAGTCAAAGTCAAAATTTACTTAATCAATTAACTAAGTTTTAAATTTAGAATCTATTTTCAACACTTTTAATGAAATTATACCATAACCAAACATCAAAATTTGAGTTAAATGAATGATCAAACTTTTTTTATGTAACAAAGTCAAAATAGGGAAAATAAAGGTTTTCATGCTTAGGAATTAACTCAATCTTGTTTTAAAATAACACACATTTCATGCAAATTTAAATTTTAAGCACATGCATTTTTTTTCTACATTTATTCATTTCAAGGAACCCATTATGTCATTAGCATTTTGATGTGAAAGTAAACACTTTGTTGTGTTGACCACTAGTTACTCAGCTAATCACTTAATATCAGCCAACTACTAGCACTGTTCTTAGTTCCTTTAGATTTGTTTCACTTTGCGCAAAACAGGAACCAACAAAATATGGAAGTATTTTCAAAGCTCTTTATTCTTTTTCTCTTTAGTGAAAAATTTCAATTTATTCACAATCCACGTTAGTTTTCTCAAAAAGATGTCATTAAATTCCTAAGATTACTAAAGATACTTTGCCAAAATCTTAACCATGCAACATTAAAATCAATATGCTCAAACATTTAACAATAATTTCAAATTTTAATGATGCCATAATATTAAGAAAACTCTTTACTTTTAAATTCTAAACTCATAACTTAGTAATTAACTATGAAAATTGAAATAATGACCTATAAGAATAGCCATATTTCAAAAAAATTTGACAAATAAAAAAGCTCTATCAAGATTGTCAAATCAACAATACCAGGACAAAACTTATTATTTCTTGACTTCAAACTAATCAACAATTCAAGGTAATAAAGAAAATTAAGAAGAAGCCACCCCCCCCCCCCTTCCAACCACCACCATACACACACACTTATTTCACACATTGCCCCTAATGTGTTGAAAAGAAAAATAAAATGAAAGGGAAAAAAGAAAACTTGCCTTTGTTGTCTTTTTCCATCTGCAAAATAGAGGAAACCAACACAAGAACACAATGCCTTATATCCCTTAGAGGTATCATATGACTAAAAGTTCAAACCATTAAAATTAAATATATGAAACACAATCACATACCAAATGTCAGTGCCCAATTCCAAATATATTTGTTCATGCATACATGAAAACTGTTTTTAATCGAAATCGTACTTTTTAAGCCAAAGGTTATGTAAAATGGTAAAAACTATTTCCATAAAAATTATTTATCTGATCACAAATCCTCAAACTCCCTTTAGTTTAAAAGAACAACCTTTTCCTAAATTGGTAAAACATTCTTTTTGTAAAATAGAGTTAATTCAAAATGGTTTCCTAATCACCAAAGAAAAACTATTTTTCTTAGGGATTAGGTGGCGACTCTGTACACTTTGCACAACACGTGCATGCCAACGAACACATGTGGATGTACAAATGTGGAACCCGACCATAATCAGCAATGTCATGCACAATCCAACCCCCCGTGGTTGTTTTTCTTTAAGCCTTAAGCTTGGGGGCGCGTTGGAAGATCCTGCGGGCTGCTCGAATGGGGCCTCATAGTTGTCAGACTAAAGTGCACAATTCAAATAAGTATGCATGGCCCCCTGCCGATATAGCAAAGCTTGTGCTAAAAATTAAGTTTCTCACAGTAAGGTGTATAAGGAAAAATTATTTTGCATAGCCCTATGCATATCATACTTAAACCCGTACTGATATTCAAAATAGGAACTTTGGGAAAAAATGAGGTGCATGGGGCATAAGGGGAAAAAATGACATGCCCATATTCCTATTTGATTTCAGATCGTGCCATTTACTATTTCCCCAAAAGTTCAAGGCACCAACCAAATTTAAAAAATTTCAACTTACCACACTCTTCTATTCATAATATAGCTCTATAAACTCACAAAATCTTATAAAATCACAACAAAAACACACTTACTTGTGCATTATTAATTGACAATTGAGTTAAAAACATAAAGTAAAAATGAAAACAATTTAGAAAATAATTGAAATCTGATGGTGTGAGGCCCAGTCTGAGCCGCCCTTAGGATCTTCCAGTGCGCGTTCGAGTTTATGGATCGAGGAAACCGACCACGAGAGGTCAAATTGCACATGGCATCCCAGATTGCAAGTAGGTCCCATATTTGTGCATCCACGTGTGTCCGTTGGCACGCACGTGGTATGAAGTGTGAGGAGTCGCCACCTAATCTTTAAGAAAATAGTTTTTCTTAGGTGATTAAGAAACTTTTTGTAAAACTCCATTTTAGGAAAATATGATATTTTGCCCAATTTTGAAAAGGTTGGCCTCTAAACCAAAGGTGGATTCGAGGATTACATATTTGATAAAAACAAGTTTAGAAAAAAGGAATTTTCCAATTCATAAATAGTTTTGGATTAAGTAATGCATGGTTTCATTTAAAACCAATTTCGTGTATGCATGTCATATTACATGATGGATGAACAATTAAGGCATGCCAATTCATGATGCATGAATAGGATTAACGATATGCATGACAGGAATTATTGGAAAGCGATAAATAGTGGGAAAGGCAAATAGGGGTCCTTCCTTTAGCCCATTGTGGATTCTACGGAAGGCATACATCCCTAATAGTAAAATGGAAATGAAATAACTAAATTATTACATCAAAAATAAAATTAACCAAGGGATCCTTTCTCTAGTCCAAAAGGATTTGGGAAAGGCACACATTCCTCAATACAAATCTAGAACATTAATAATAACAATATAGACGGTGACACAAATCATAATAACAAAAATAATAGAAAATAAAATAAAAATAAAAATAAAGGGAAAAATAAAGAAAAATATAATTTTGGAGTTGAATCCATGTAAAAGCTTGCCGGTGAATCCCATTGAATGAGAATCAAACCCTACACCATTCTCCCTTCTCACAAAGGGTAGGGATTATTCTGATAACAAAGTGGGTGGTTTGATTGTGTGTTCAAAAGCTAACAAATTTGAGTTAATAAAATCATTATCTAGATAGACTATTAATCAATTCAGTTCTGATTAATAAAAATGATTTTTTATGTGAGATAATTATCTAAGTTCATTTTAGGGCTTAATTCGATTTGCTTTTAAGAAAACGGAATTTTGATAAAAACATGCCTTAATTCATATTTAAAGGTCTTGATTTCAGAGGTTAAAAGGGAAAGAGAATACTATACCCAACTTACCTTATGCTTGCGAGATTTGGACATTGATGGGTCTGATGACTTCATAAAGCCAGAGCAAGTCTCTGTTGTAAATGAAGAGGACTAGTGTCTATCTATCTGAGATGCAACTGTGGAAATTGAGTTGGCAGTGGTCTTATGAAAGAATGCTTCTAGTGGATTCTGAAGGTGGCTAGTGATTTTGATTCATTTTGGAGTGAATTGTGGTGTTTAGGAAGTGTTTTAGAGTCTGGAGGTGTATGAAAGGTGTAAAGAATGGCTGAGAAAAGGGGATTCTAAAACAATTTTGAAAGTCTGAATTTATAAAAAATTGTGCAAGAAACCCTAGGAATCAAAACGCTTGTGTTTAGGCAAAACACATGCGTTTGGGCCCTTCCTCATGCGTTTGAGTCAGCTGGTTTGGCCCGGTTAGGTTCGGTTTGACCCAATTTTGGTATTTTTAAAAATTTGAGCCCGTTTTAAGTCCAATTTAAGCATGGTTTGAATTCTTAGACTCATATTAACAAGTCAGATTTAATGGTATTAGGTAAATGTTTCTTACAAAATTAGAGACTTAATGGAGATGATTCTAGAGGTGCAAAATTAAGGGTTCACAACTGCCCCCTCATCTGAATTAGCTTTGAGCTGAAGGTGATTCTAATGATAGTGAACCCATAGGTGCCATGTTAGATTCTGGGCTTGGGATATTGCCATATTAGTTTCTGGGCTTGTGAAAATGCTATGTCAGCTTCTAAGCTTGTGGTATTGCTATGTTGGATATTGGGACTTGTCGCCATGTCAGATTATAGGTTTATACCATGTCAGCCTCTAGGTTTACACTGTGCCAATTTGGGATGCCAAAAATTTACAATTATTATACGGATCTTAATCATCATGACATAGGAACTTATAGGCTTGTTGGATGTTGTAATTGTATTGCATGAGGCTTTAACCTCGTCAGATTCTAAGGTTTAAAAGGTAGTTGTCATACCTTTGCATTGGGGTGAAGCCTCTTTTGAGAGGATGACCCTAGATATAGTTGGATGATGTCAGTAATTTGAGGGAGATGCATGCTAAGTATGTCCCATTAGGGGTCTTTGTTTTGTAAAAGCTTTTGCAAAACTTTGTAATTTGTATGAACTTTTAGCTTTTCCTAAAATTTTGTTGCATTTTATCTATGAAATTTTATTTTTGAGAAATAGAATATTTTTAGATTTCCCCCCACAAATGGAGCAATACTTTAGCTACGTGATGCATGGGTGATGCAAGAACCTGAGCAAGGTTGAGAGAACCAACCTCAAGAAATATAGGGTTTTGATGGTGCTTGAGGTTGTGAAGGCTTATTAGATACTTTTGAGTGCTTGAGACTCAGTGGAACACTTGTTTAAGCTTCTTACTGATTCTTAGTGGATTGCTTGGCTTAGAGCCCGAGGTTGAAAAAAGGCTTCGATAATTGATTGCTTCATTAATAAGGCTTTTGGATTTGAGAAACATGAAGGTGATATGATGAATATGTCTACCATGGCTAGGAAATCTTTTAAAGACAAGGGTCGTGTAAATGATGGGTATTTTGGTAATAGGTAAAGATTTATGCTTTTATTTTATTTATTCAAATAGTTGAGGAGATGAGTGAATGGATTGGTTGATACCCTAAATGGGTATGGAAAGTTTATGGTTGGGCTGGTTACTTGGGCCAAGATGCAGATTAATTTTAATAGTGTTTGTTTCTCCACTAGGGATTTTGTGATTGACTCTACATTGGTTGACTCCACTTAGGGAATAGTCATTGGATGACTCCTTTGAAGGTTTGATTCTCACTAGGGATATATTCTGAGACATCCATTAGGGAAATGTTATTGCTTGAGAGATCCTCTGGG
Source organism: Codiaeum variegatum (assembly GCA_948294925.1). Taxonomy (NCBI): domain Eukaryota; kingdom Viridiplantae; phylum Streptophyta; class Magnoliopsida; order Malpighiales; family Euphorbiaceae; genus Codiaeum; species Codiaeum variegatum. Next base: position 2,619 of record CAOJBK012816100.1, on the reverse strand, counting down.
GATGAGATTAGTTCTCTTGGGGAGTTATTATGCCCGAAACATGTTGGAAAGATGAATGGTGAGTGACTTATCAGTTTTATTTTGGGAGGTCTGTTGGGGATGTCCTTTTGAAAGAGAGATGTATTAAAGTTTCAAAGTTCCCTTTTCATGTTCCAAAAGGTGAATTAGAGTTCAATAAAACACATTATTTCAATTAAAAGCTCTATTTTTAAGCCGCCATTTTGGGTTTTCAACTTAACGATATTCCTTAATTGATGCCTAGACCACCTTTTCGGTTTTCAGTCTAGCAATTAGTACCTTCATTTTTGCCTAAACCTCCCACTTGGGGTTTCAACTTAGCAATTTTCTTTATTTTTTTAAATTTCTCTTTGTTGTTTGTTTATTTTTACATGCTTTTCAAAGAGCCGAATGAGAATGGAATGTGAAAGACATTGAGTTTTATTATATGATTTGGACCATATCAAATGAGGGTTGCCTATGTATCTCCTTTCATAGAATTTTGAAAATTGGAATTTCAGAATACAATTTATGATTTTAAAGAATCAGGTCCACATAGTTCTTGTTACAGAAATGATGATGATGATGCAAATGCAAAGCTCAAATAGTGTATCACTTGAGCTAGTGTAGTATGGTTGGATGATTGTTGTTATTGATTTTTATCAGGATGACATCTCTACTAGTCATGATTTTCATGTTGATGAATGGACCACTCTAGGAAGGTCTGAATTTTCCTCTAAGATTTAGTATGGATTGTCTGATTTATTTAAGGACTAGGTCACCTTTGTATAGGTTTCTTTCTCTGACCCTTTTGTTGAAGTGCCTTACAAGATGAGTTGGTAGTTTTGAGGTCTTTCATAAGGAGGTTGAGTTAGTTTAAGTAGGTCTATTGCCAGTCAGTGTCATTGATTTGAACTTCTTAAAGAACTTAGGCAGGTTGAGCTTCCAATGGGTAAGACTGCTTCCTTTCCAATGAGTAGGGTGTTGCCTTGGTGGATAATGTAGTTCTATACCCAAGGAGGGAATTTGGCAAGTGGAGGTGATTTTTTATTTTTTTTTTAGCCTCGTAAGGAGAATACTTGAAATGTTGAAGGTGGCTATCTCTTTTAGAGTTAGGGCCATTGTCTGTGATGGCTTTGGAAGGAACACCATACTTTATGATGATGTTTATCTCAATGAGTTGTGCACCCTTTTTTTGATTTAAGGAATTTGGAAAAGTGCAGCTTCTACCCACTTCATGAAGTAGTTAATGAAAGTTAGGATGTGTGGCTGATTAGCTTGATGAAACTGTGTGATGGTAGTAGTTTGGAAACCTCCTCTTTGATTGGGAGTGACCATTCAACTTTTGTGTACTTGATTTTTTTAATAGACTTCTAATTATGATAAGTTGAGATCTTATGGTGATGCTTGGATAGAGATTGGGCTTCCTGGCGAATCAACTTTTGAACTCTTTAATACTTGTATCTATACTAGACTTGTTTGAGCATGAAAATGTAATGGAATGTTTATTCTAAAATGTTAAAGTGGATATTTAACATCATCGGTTATTTGATTTCATTTTTTCGATTCTCTTTTTTGATTAATTAAACTTAGATTCACCAGCTGGAACACTAAAAGGGAATAAAGAAATAGGACCATGAAAATTTGTTCATTTTATTCCGCCTTAGAAAGGAGAAGTCATGGTTTGAATAGGGAATGAGTTACATGGAGGACCCAAAGATTTTCAACTTTAGACAATTCAAACTTAGTTGACTTTGGCTCAGGAAGGCTTTTTAGATTCAGCTTCCATTTCATAATCTAGCAAGACTAGACTTTCTTCAAGGGACCAGTTGTTGGATTTCTTAGTATTCAGTTGGATCAAGGTGGAAGGATTGGTTTTCCCCTTCATTAAACAATAATGTATCTTCATCAAAGAGTCCATCTTCCATGTAGTATTCGAAATAACCTGATTGGTGATTTTTAAATAATTGCTCCTCATAAGAGAAGGCTTAAAAAATGGATGATACTTGGGACTTAGGATCAATCATGCCTTTGATGTGGGAGGTAGTGGTAATGAGCACTTTGAAATTTGGTAGGTATTGTGTGATCAGTTTATCTCAATACACAGAAAGTAGATTCTTGACTACAATTTTAATTTGTTCATGTTTAGTTGCTTTGTTTACCATTTGTAAAGCTTTCTTCCTCCACCTTATAATGAATGAGGAAAAGGTTTTTTGAGGATTCTGTTTAGTAGTCTCTAGATATATCCTTGTAACATCAATTTCTTCATTATATGAATATTATTTTACAAAGACATTACATATGAATTCTCAAGTCAGTTTCTTAGAATCATCTAGTTATACAAACCAATTTAGAGCCACTCTAGTAAGTGACTATTGGAAAAGTTGAGCAAGGAGCTCACCATCAATGACGAGAGGGCGAAGTTCACCATAATATATTTTGAGATGGGTTTTGGGGTAGGTTGTGCCATTAAACTTGTAATATACATGCATTCTCAACTTGGGAGGAAGCCTTGTATAGAGGAATGGACTGAGTGACTTGACATCAATCACATTTTCCTTCTTCTTGATAGCTTCAAGGGTTTTTTGCATTTCCTCGTACTTCTCCATTATGTTTTTCAGC
>CAOJBK012815941.1:0-12658 GCA_948294925.1 Codiaeum variegatum | reverse complement strand
ATAGATGTTATAGTTATTACAAAGTTACAAATTTACACACTAATTAAATGTAAGTGGATTTTATAATTCTATTTTACTAGTAAATGATATATACTCCTTCTATTCACAAATAAGTGACTGTTTTATTTTTCATACTCAAGTTGTAAAAATGAATTTATAAAAAAATATTTAAAATTATAATATTAAAAATATATCAATACATTCGTCTTAAAAAATACTTTCACATGATTATTATTTTTTTATTTTTTATTTATTTATTTTGAAAATAATTGAAAATTAAAATTTATTATTGGTATAATGATCACTTATTTTAAAATGGAAGGTGTATATGAATATAATTTTTCTTGATGAATAGTTTGGTACATAGAATGAAACAAATTTCTTTTTGTAGGAAAAAATGGGATTCATAATTATCCTTGGTTGACCAAAATTAAATAAGACTTTTCATGTTTGGGTGGTCATAAAAGGTTGGTTCCTTAATTTTAAATATTTTCTACTTCTAGTAAAAATTTATTTTCTACTAATTATTATTTTTATTACGAGTAATTTATACTTTTTTTTCAAACTCAAATCCCTCTGTTACCCTGACTTTCATATCCACGTTCATGAAGTTCTCTTTTTCCAACCAAACTAGTCTTGGTGGGCTTGGGCATAGGATGGTTCGAGTAAGTTTAGTGTGAAAAATTGCCTAAGCGATAGCTAAACTGATTCTCTAAAATAGAACTGATCCGAACATAATTAACCGTGAATTCGAAAATTTCAGGTATTCGATATGTCTATCGGTTATTTTTTATTTTTTATTTTTAAATTCAGGTTGGACCTTTTTAGTAGGTGCAAACCAGTTAAAAAATTTTGCTTAAAGATTTTTACATTTATTTAAACAATTAAATTAGAAAAAACTTAATTTAAATAAATAATTCTTATAATTTAAATAATTCAAAGTTAATTACAAATACAAAATATGGAATTACATTATTAAATTAACCCTAATTTACTAACTAATAAACTAACTCATTAACAAAAGTCATCTAAAACTGTCCAAGAAAATATAGCAAAAAGAATCAGAGCTCAGACATATACATTTAATATAGAGTTTCCACCCCACTATATAACAATCAACAGAAAAAAAATATTATAATTATTTGTGCATTTGAAGTCAGCAAAAAATCATAAAAAATATGAAGCTTGAACAAAATTAATGAAAAAAGAAACATAAGTTAAAAAATACAGTGGGCTCAGGCTTTTTTCTCATATCACATTCAACCTAGACAAATTATATGGCTGCACAGTCAAATTGCTAACCATTTAACTTATTGTCACACCAATATAATGTATAAGGTATCTGTTCATATAATTAGAAGGTGGAAACTTCATCATTACCCATAAAAAAAACACACAAGCATAAACAAAATGGCTCAGTGATAAGACAATGTAGATCACATTACTAACTGGAAGTCAACTTAAACAAGTTTACCTCTAAAAGTTAGTAAGCTCACATAGTAGTTATCACCTTACACTACAGCCTTAAAAAATAATATCACTACTTACAAAACTGGCTTAGTGATCACATCACAACCTTATAAAAAGCAGCGTAATAGAAACTTACCAACATTGCCTCCAAAAAAGCAAACATCTTATCGACAGATGGTCCAAAAGTAGCCACATGCACAAAACAGAAAAGGAGAAGTAATATAAAAACAAAGAAGCATATAGTTTAGATTATTATTGTGATGTTTCAAAATAAGCAATAAATAGCTAGACAAAAATAATTCAATACAATACAAGTTAGGGGTGTATCCAAAAAGAAGTAGTGAGCATCTACATATAGAGGCACAAGTCAAATCAATGCTTCCACCAATATATTATAAAGAATTAAACACATGATAAAATAATATAAAGTCAATTACATCAAACCATAGATCATCAGATAGTTATGGACAAGTCCCATAGAAGTCAATTCTATAAACCAACATAGATAAGACAAGTAAGGAAGTGGAATCACATGAAAGAAAAAACAAAATAAACTGAAATGTTGATACCGAGGAACCTGATTCAACGATTTCAAGCTTATCCAATGACTCCTCAATGTCAATCAAATCTTGAGTGCCGTAACAATTCTAATAGTCAAAGAATTCCTAAAAGGATCCAAAACCCTAGCTTCTATAATAAAGGCACTCTCAGAAGCCACGATCCTTATAGGAACATCAAGTATATCTCTAAAGAGAGGGAACCTTTCAGAGTTTACCTTTCACCATTTCAGGATATCAAAATCATTATGTTCAATCATAGCCTCATTCAAATAAATTTCAAGTTCAATTTGCTTAGTCCCATCCAATCCTTTTTCTAATTTATCTTGTCTAAGCCTTGCTTGAAGTAAAAAAATAGGAAGTTTGGGAAAAAGATTGTGAGGAATGTGTACTTTGGGAAGACACATATGATTGTGAAGATTGTTATGATTGGGAATCAGACTGAGAGGGATTCCTAGGGGCATATAGTTTCTAATATTCATTGAATAGAGCAACCATCTCATTCTTGACATCATTAACAAGCATTTCACCAATTATTGGACCCTACATATTGCCAAAATAATAGTCCAATACTTCATATTTTTCCTAGGGTCCAAGACACTAACAAAGTAAATTATCTTATTAACATTTGCTGGATCCACCAATATTTTTCATATTTATCTTTCATTCTTTTCCCAACAAGAACAAGTTCATAATCATCACCAACAATCATGTTATTTAGAATAAAAAGCAGGTTTGCTATCTCACTAAAGTGTTTGTTGCAAGTCACATAACGAGTACCAAAAACTTTACAAGTCAAGTTATAAAAATACTCTAAGCATGTCATCATTTTCCTACAATGTTCAAAGTCAAACTTAAAAGGGATGTTTTCCTCACCAAGATCCATACTCAAATTTGGATCTTCTTCCTTAAACTTCCTAAATGAATGCTCATATTGAGCAGCAACATTGAGCATGAGGTAAGTTGAGTTCCATCTAGTTGGAACATCAAGATAGAGTGAATTGCTACAAGAAATGTCAAGCATCTTTGATAATTCCTTAAATTCCCTAAGTCTAGCAGGTGAATTTCTAATATACCTAACACAACTCCTAATCTTTTATATAAATGCACCTAACACATCTCATATGTAAGAATTTGCATTCTGCAACACTTCCACCCCAATTGACAATCCTTCTTTTAAGGTATGACATAGTAGTGTCATTTGAACTAGCATTGTCAATAGTGATAGTGAAAATATTGTCAAGGCCCAGTCAAGACAACAATTTTTGTAGCCTTACCAATATATTCACCCCTATGGCTAGTTATAGGAATGAAATTCAAAATTTTTTTATACAGCCTTCATTCATTATCAATGAAATGGCTAGTTAAACACATGTAGTTTATCCTTTGGACACTTGTCCATATATCAATTCTCAAACTAATCCTTTGACAATTAGTTTTCAAAAAAGATATTTTTTTTTCTCTCACTCACACACATATCATAACAATCTCTAGTGACTGTTCTCTTAAAAAGGACCTTAAATATAGAACAACATTGGCTTATGGAATACCTAGACCCTTCCCTTTCCACATACTTAAAGGGAGATCATCAACTATGATCATGTGACCTAGTGCCCTCCTAACATTCTCCTAATCAAATTTCCATGTCTCGAAAGTATATTAGCTCCCACCCTCAGTCTGAATAGGGTCAACAAGTTAAAGAGCAAGAGTTTTTGTTTAAGTTCTTTACTAGGAGTATTGGTCTTACATCTTTCCACATGGTTTTTCATAGTTGAGATGCCATGTATTTTAGGATCACAACCATATGTTTTAGGGCAATAATTACAAGTAGCACTAACAACTTTACCATTAGCATCATAGTTTTTATGAAAGTGATCCCATACATTTGATCTACGATCCATGTCTTTCCTTTTCCTTTTAGATTGTGGGGAACCAGTTTCTGTTGCTTGTCTTGCTCATTCACAGCAGAAGCAGATGTGCTTCTGCTAATAATGGGACTAGGTTGATTTCACCCAGTTCCTTCACTCTCTATATTTTCCATCTGAAAACAAAGAGCATAGAATAACATGAACAAGTTAGTATATGAACTTAACTTAGTCAATTAAATTAGATTAACCAATGAAAATCTAATAAGGTACTAAGGTTTATAAATATACCTTTAGAAAAAGCAACAAAGATCAAAGCCCACAATTTCTTAAGTCACAGAATCTTACCATACAAAATTCAATTACCAAAATTATTAGTAAAACAAAAAATAAAAAATATTTAAGAAATAAACTCAATATTAATCAAATACCTCAAATATTAAGTCTTTTAGAAAAATAAAAGGACATGCTTTTGTTGATTTACAAGAACTAAATCAAGTTCTAGAACACAAATCCTAAAAAAAATTAACTAATTAATATTATTTAAAAACCCTAATATATATTTTTTAAAAATTACCTCCATCATAGGCTCTGTAGCAAGAACAAAAATGGAAAATCTATGTAGTAGATTGTCAGATCCTTAAATGCAGTACAAACAAAAAAATAATTCGTTAGAACAACTAGTTATTTATATTAAAAATAATAAAAAAATAAACATTAAAGTGGAGAAAAATGTATTACCTTATAAATTTTGGGATTCAGCGTTGTTGCAAGGCTTCCATCGTAATACAGAGTCTAATAAATCGAGACCCTTAAAAAATCTTTCAGATTTCATCACATGCAACCTAAGATTCAAGTGTACTAGAACCAAATGAGTAAACATTTTACAAAAATAACACCAAAATGATGTTATTTTCACATAAATAATAAAAAAAAAAGTCACCTTGAATAGATACTCTAAAGTTATCAGTGAGGGGCTTTCACCATTATCGAGTCTCAAAGCCTCAGATTCAAGAAATACAGAGGAATAAGATTCAATGATTGTAAGAAACATACATAAAATTAAGGCTTGTACATATAAATTGAAAGATAACACAAATATATTTTAAAATTGCAAAGATCCAGTCAAGTGGACTTAAAAATCGAATGTTCACTGAAAAATTAGGGCTTCCATTGTTAAAATGAAATGAAAAACAATAATGTTTCATATTAATTTCAAATCGAGGGTTAAAGTTCATGAAATCAATAGATTTTTAAAAAAAATTAGGGCTTCCACATAAAATCCATTTTTCAGAAAAAAAAAATAGGATTTTTCACTATTAAAATGAAATGAAACACAAAATATTTCATAATAACTTGAAATCAAAGGTTACAGAACCCAAAATCAAGAGGTTTTAGAAATAAATTTTGGCTTCCACCATATAAAAATCAAATTACCCATTAAGAGTTTTGAAATTTTACAGAAACATAAAAGTGAGAGATGAGAGAATAGATTAGGACTTCTAGACCTTCTAAGAAAAGGTGATAGAAGCAAGAGATATGAATAGATTAGGTCATGGAGTGGAGGAAAATAAGAGAACAAAGATTATGAGAGAGATTAGGTCTAAGGTTAGAAGTGAGAGAAGAAGAGAACATAGAGAGAATGTTCTCGAGAGGCGTCAGGGAAAAGGATGAGAGGGTTAGAACAAAATAGGATTGGATGATAAAGGTTTAGGATGAATATATAATCATCCTAAATGATGACGTGTATATATATATATATATATATCATTATGGTTTTGAATATTTTGGTTATTTCGGTTAGATCGGACGGTTCGATTATAGATTCCTCTAAACTTACGATCATCAAAAATAAAATTTTTTTCTTCTAAAACTTGAATCGAACCATTTTAACCAAACTAAAAAAAAATTGAACGTATAATTCGGTTTGGTTCAATTTGACAAAAAGGGACGGTTTGGTTTTTGCCCAGGCCTAAGCCTGAGCTACTCATGAACATTGGATGAGTAAGAATGAATCCACTTGTACATTATTACCCTTTTTCCTCTTTCCTTCCAATGGAGGACATAAGAGGTCAACATGGACTGAAATCTAAGTTAATTCGAAAAAAATTATATATAATTTCATAATTTATTTAATATAAGATTTAAAATTTTAAAAATTTAACTCACCATTTATAAACTAGTTCAATATTTATTTAAGGTTGAGGTATGTTCTTGCCTGCTTTCTCTCGCCCAACTTTAAATTTCTCTTTACTATTTGAGAAATTTTTGGTCTTTGCTGCTAATAATCTTTCATAGAATTCCTTTTCCTTTTTTTTTCTTTTTTTCTAATTTAGTGCTTCATTGATATATTGTAAGTTAAATTTTACATTTAGATTTCATTTACTTAGATAATTAAACAAACTTTTCATGTTAAAATTAAATTAAAATAATAAAATAATAATTCATAAAAATAGCTCATTTAATATGTCTTTCAAAATCTACCCATTCACTCTATAAAAGAACAAAAAAATTCTTATTCCAAATTGAATAGGAATACAACAAAGTGACAAGTTGAATGAGAGCTTGCCACTTACTATACAATTTTAAAAATAAAGGACTAGAATCCCTCTTCCTACACATCTTCAACAACACTATATCCTTGACTTTCCTAACAACAAAAGCCTCATTATGAAATACTACACCATTCCTAGCTTGCCAAAAAAAATAAATGCAAGCAAGAAAAGCAATTCTTCTAACAAAACCCAGAATGCCTCGACCAACAGCTCTTCTTCTACATGAATTCTAGAAACATTGCCATCTAAACAGAGAGAGACTATAACCACAGGCCTGCATAATCTGAGACCAAACAAAGGTAGTGGAAGGGTAATCAAAGAAAAGGTGATCAATAGATTGGGCAACAACTTTACATATGGGACAAAGATGATGATGCAAAACTCTAATCTTTTTTAATATGACTATTGTGTTTAATTTGACTTTTAATTCAAGCCAAGAAACAGAACTGTGATGAAGTATGTGTCCAGGAACCCAAACAATTTTGTTCCAAACAATAGTAGTTAGAGTAGGAAGAAAAGAGATATAAGCAGAGGAGGTTGCAAACTTATAAAATGAGGTTTCCAAGTAATGAGATCAGGCTTATTAGAATCAATTTACTAAGAAATGGTTCCTAATAAATCTCTAAGCTGTAAATGTATCAGAATCAATGGGGACATGAAACCTCTATTGACCATTATGCCAGACATCTAAAACCAGAGCCTTCCTAGGAACATCATAATCCTTAATGTTTATGGAAGGGAATAAGTTAACTAAGGAGGAACCATTAACCCAAGGGTCATACCAAAATAAAAGGTCACTAACACCTAGTGTATACTGGAATCAAGTTGTAGTAAGATCTGAAAGTAATGTCAAGTGTCCAAGAGAGGGGTGAATTCAACTTTTTCTAATTTTCATGACTCCTAATTGATTTATCAAGTTTTGTTCAGGTGTATGATATCTATAATAAATGTATGCTTTGTCATCCATAAATTAGGTAACTATTGTTACCGACAAAAGTCCAAACGCTTCAATAAGTTGTCTGATGCAAACTACATAGATATTTGAATGTGCATTAAGCATCTAACAAATATTCTAGTGGTAAGTCAGTTGTTGGATTAGAAGCCTAATCATTAAGTCACCTTTTTGTCATATGATATATTTTGCTTGAATTTGCAATGATATATATATATATATATATGTGTGTGTGTGTGTGTGTGTGTGTGTGTGTGTGTGTGTGTGTGTGTGTGTGTGTGTGTGTGTGTGTGTAGGATTTTTTAAAAAAATTCTGAGCTTAATATTTAGGTGCCAAAGTTATGCATCATGGGCCTGATAAGCAAAAAAATTAGGTGACTGATAAATGCACAAAACTAAAAATAGAGAAGTGAATACTAGGATTTATACTAGTTCGGCACTAACGCCTACATCTAGCACTCAAGGATGATACTTTGAGATTTCCCATATAACCACTCTATTTCATTGGGAAAGAGTAAGCCCATTCACAATAATCTAACTTACTTAGATGCCTATCCTAGAAGAGTTATCCCTACTATTATGTAACCCTTAGAATTTATTTAGGCTTCTGATAACCCTCTCATCTACTTTCAAGTGTAGATAAACCTCTCAACGACTTTGACTAGGTGACTATGACACCCCAAATACAATCATCAAGCTTATTCGTTGCCTGACATACCTTATAAACTTCTAACTAGGCTGCTATGACACCCCTAATACAAATTTAAAGCTTACGTAGGTGCTTGAGGACCTTTACAACATTTTTCAATTGAAAAATACCAAGATAAACAAATTTATTACAAATTCTTATATTGATCAAGATTTGAATGCACAAAGGAATTTGGTGTAAAAAAGAATTTTAATGTAATTCCAAGATTAAAATATGACTATTTAAAACTCACTTGAGATATTTAAAATATAAATAAATTCTTTTCTATTAAATGCTTAGGGAATTTAGAAGAAAAGAAATAAAAATTATCTCAAAAAAAATAAAATTAAAATCAATTCTTTTCCATCATTGCATGAGAAATTTTGAAGGAAAAATGTAATGTCAAGAAAATAGATGAGAAACATAAGTTTCAAAAATAAAGGCATACTTGAGATTTTAGAGTGAAAAATAGTTCATTCTCCTCAAATGCATTAACCTCAAAATGAATGAGATTAGAGAGTACTTATAGAGTATTGAAAATATAGTTGTTAGGAGCCTGATCAGAAAATGACAACACAGAAATCGACATGTATTCTAGTGGAACCTCCCTGAACCATTGAAGATAGCCTGATGCCCTCTGGGTGAGCTTATTGGCCTATTCATTAGAATCCCTTGTAGAGTATTCTAATGAAACATGTTCAAAAGCCTCAAGAAGGTGCATCACTTTATTACAACAGGGTTGGAGAACTATTGCCTCACATATGTATTCCCCAGTTAATTGATTTATCACCAGCAATGAGTCACCTCTAATATCCACTGACCATGCCCCTAGCTTAGCCAAAACCTCCAATCTTATGATCAAGGCTTCATATTTTGCATGATTATTTGAACAAGGAAACCTAAGAACAAAACCAAGTTTTGTTGTGATGCCTCATGGCAAGGTTAGAACAATTCCTACTCCTGTCGGCACTGAAGTCTTCGACCCATCAAACCATAACTCCCATGCTAATTTTCAAAAGATATAATTTACTTCCTCTTCAAGGAGGTCTATGCTAAGATGATGAGCAAGAAAATCAGCCAGGGCTTGACCCTTCACAGCTCGAAAAGGAACATACTAGAGGTGAAATCTGATAGTCCAACTGCCCATTTCCCAATCCTATTTCTCAGATTAGGCCTCGATAGGATGTACTTCATCACATTGGTTTAGTTGACCACCATAGCAACTATTAGGAGCATGTAGTATGTAAATTTCATACAAGGGAAATATAAGGCAAACCTGAGTTTCTCAATTGGGGTAGACCTTGTCTCTATGCTAGTTAAGCTCCTGCTGAGATAATAGATGGCCCTTTCATACACCCCCCTCCCCTCTGCTCTTGGGTCAACATGCTCCCAATTTTTTCATTCGAAGTTGATATATATAAAATCAGGGGCACCTTAGGCTTGGTAGGAGTTATAACTAACAGTTTAGTGAGGTAAGCCTTGATTTCATCAAACATCTCTTATTACTTCTCAGTCTAGGTAAATTCTTTGTTTCCTTTAAGCAATGACCTCCAAGGCTAAAGTTTTCTAGCTGTGTTCGCAATGAATCTTCTCAGAAAAGTCATATGTCTAATTAATCTTTGAAGCTCCTTCTTATTCTTCAGGGGAGGGGCTTCTAAGATTACCTTAGCCTTATTCTTATCAATCTCCACACCTCTTTGATGTATGATAAAACCCAGAAAGTTATTGGCAGATACCTCAAAAGCACATTTTAAAGGATTCATTTTTAGCTGATATTGCCTCATCCACTCGAAAGATCGCCTCAAATCAGCCAAGTGTTGCTCTTCTTACTGGGACCTGACCACTACATCATCTATGTATACCTTCATAAATTTACCTAAGAAATCATGAAAGATAGCATTAATTACCCTCTAATATATGGCTCCAGCATTCTTCAAGCAGAAAGGCATTACCACCCATTCATACACCATAATCAACCTAGGACACCTAGAGGTTATCATGCGTACAACCCCCTCGACAATTTTGATTTGATTGTAGCCTGAATGCCCAACCTTGAAACTTAGAATAAAGTTACCATTAGCTGAATCTATCAACATATCAGCTATGGGAACAGGATACTCATCCTTGGGAGTAGCTCTATTTAAATTTTGAAAATCAACATATATCCTCAACTTCATATTCTTCTTGATTACCAGGATTATGTTTGAAATCCATTCTGTGTAAACCGCAGGTCAGATGAACCTTGCTTTGAGCAACCTCTTAATTTCTTGTTTGATCAATTCCTCAACCCCAGGAGACATTCTTCTCATGGGCTACTTGAATGGCTTGAACCCTGGTTTAGTAGGAAATTTATGCTCTACTAGTTCTCTTACTAATCATGGCATTTCATCATATGTCTAAGGAAAACAGTCCCTATTCCTTTAAAAGGGCTACCAATTTTGCTTCAAAATTTAGAGATAACCTAGCACTGATAAAAATCAGTCGTGGATCAGCTTCTATCCCAAGTTTATTTCTTTTAAGGGGTCTTGGACTTCAGTTGGCTTGTCTTGGAGCTTTTTGTTTGATGGCCCCAAATCGTTACATTCAAGGGTCACAGTGGGGTCTTGATTTTTATCTTCATATATGCACTAGGCCAAGCACACCTACTCCCAAAATAAGTTATGAAGCTTGATGATCACCACCTTTTTCCTCTTGGAGACTTTTTTCCATTAATGGGAAATGAAGCTCAGGCAATTACTCAAACCATTTTCTGTCGAGAAATGCACCTCTTGGTTGAAAGGATTAGGATATGCATGCATAATCTCTACATAATCAACCCTAAAAAGAATTAATTTAGGATGCATGCTTGAAAGGATGCAAAAATTTGAATAGTTCCAATCCCTTCCTAACAACAAGTTGTAATTTACTTGAGCATCAACCATATAACACCTAGTTAACCAGGTTTCCTTGTCGACTTTGAGTTGTATGTTTATAAACCCTTCTGGCAGTGTCCAGCCCCTCGCAAAGTCATTTAGGGAAAATTGGGATCTTTCGATACCTTAAGAAAAGTAAGCCCCTACTTTTTGAATGTTTTGAGGGGTAGAATATTATCTCCAGCAACATTATCTACCATAAACCTATTTGTAAGGATCCCATTTACTTCAACTATGATGTAGAGAGGCTGAATGTGATTATCTAGGCTCCTCTGAGGTTCCTCCATAATGATGGACAATGATTGCTGTTGCCTATTGTCTCCAATATCGGCTTTCAAAACTTCCCCATCTAGTGTAGTCATTTGCCTGGGCTTGTTCCGGAATTCATCTGGCAAGAATATTACCATGTTCGAGTCCACTTGGACCTTTGGGATTGGGGTTATAGTCACCATATTAATGTTCAAGCTTTTAATCGACCTGGGTTCTCCTAGCTGCCCTTCCCTAGCAAATTTAGCGTCCTTGGGACATTGATTTTTTAACCAAACTTTATGTCTTATCCTATGGATTTTGACAATTGTGGGTTGGCACTGAACTCTCTCTTTTAAGGGCTTCTTACCTTAGGATTTATCATCACAGCTTTGCACGTGGGCCTTCTTCACCCATGATTTCCCTCTAGAGGACTTCTAATCTTAGGAGTGAGTTGTATGACCCTTTTTTATTCTCTGTCCCTTTAGTGCCTAATTTTTGGTATGTTGTTCTTAGATGTGCCTATCATCAAAGTCTCTCCTCTCATTTACTTCTCTTAAAAGCCATTAATCTCTAACGGCCAATTTGTTTTCCACTTTCGCAATGGGCAATTTGTTCTTGCCCTTCATTTCAGCTCGTCGTTTAGCTTCCTACCTTTCTCATTCCCCCCAATATTTATCCTCCCAATCTCGGACTCTCATTTTTCTCTCTTGAAATTCTTCTCTCTTCTTGGGTTCAATTCTTGTAGCCACCTAGAGTCATTCCATTTGTTTTTATCTTTGTAATCTCCTTTTTTTTATTGTGAGTTAAAACTGGCCTTTGATTCCTCTTACTATGGCCAATCCTTAAGAATACACTTCTAGAACTGGAGGCCTGGGAGTTGGGATGGTGTTGCTCCCTCTTCTCTACTTCTCTAGGAATGGGTTTAAAGGTTTCAGATACCCTCTCCTAGAGATTAGCCTTTGCCTTTGCAACCTCTTGGATTGGTTTTTTTCTCACCACTTCTGCATAACTTTTTCTCTATGGGTTTCTTAGGGAATTATAACCTCTAGTGAACTGACCTTTTCGGGTATTGGATCCATTGATGTACAAGATGCTTTCCTTTACCCTTAGTTAAGGCCTTCCACTTTTCTAGGGTTTAAGGTAAAAGGGAAATATCCTTTCTCTTAGGGACAACTTCTAGCTCCACCTTGTAGTTTGGACATATAAGGCACATACCATAACCCTTACTTTCATTCTCATGGGCTCTATGTTGAGGGGGGTTTTTTATCGAGATCTAGTTTCACCCTAGGATAATCAACATGATTTCCCAGCCTACCTGGTCTTAAAGGAGTGATAGTAACCATGCCCACTTTAATGCCAACTTTAGGCCCTTTAGGCAAAGGAGTCTTCTCAACTGCAGTTTTGCCTTTC
>CAOJBK012813809.1:0-12585 GCA_948294925.1 Codiaeum variegatum | reverse complement strand
CAACCCATCACCCATCTTAAGCACAACAAAATCGTTAGGCATAATTGAACCTTTAACTTGAACTAACACATCTTCAATAATTCCCTTAGGGAATCTTAATGTTCTATCGGCTAATTGCAAGAACATCTTTGTGGGTTTTAGCCCACCTAAATTTAATTGAAGAAATAAGGCATAAGGCATTAAGTTTATACTAGCACCTAGATCAAGCATACCTCTTGCCTCTTCTCCATTACCCATTTCAATATTAATCATAAAACTTCCAGAATCTTTGGCTTTCGGAGGTAGTTTATGTTTTAAAAAAACACTAGTTACCTCCTAAACAATTACCTTTTCCTTTAGTTCTAGCTTACATTTTTTAGAATTAAGTTATTTGAAAAATTTTGCATAAGCTGAAATTTTTTGAACAACATCAAGTAAGGAAAGATTTATAGTTACCTTTGATAGCATCTTGAAAGGCTCCTCAAATTATTTGTCATTCTTTCCTCTTTTGAGCCTTTCAGGAAACGGAAAAGTTGGTCGGTAAGTATCAACCGCCTCATAAAGTTGTGGAGGAGTTAGGTTCTCCTTTAGCTCTTCTTTTTCCTTGAGCACCTCAGTATGCTCTTGATCAAACTCCTCCTCTCCAATCTTATTGTCAACAACCTTACCACTCCTAAGGACCGTGATGGCCTTAGCTTGCTCCGGTTGACTTAGAAGCTTTCCTTATTACTTGTTGTGCATTTATGTTGCAATTTGACCCACTTAGGTCTCCATTTTCCTAATTGAAGCCTCCATAGAATCAAACTATCTTTATTTACCTCTTGAGTTTGTGTACTAACTTGAATAAATTTATTAAGGTTCTCCTCCAAACTCAAATTCCTTGATTATTATTATTGGGAACTAAAATTGTCCCCTTGGTATGGTCCCCTTTGTATAACTTGAGGTACTTGAGCATTGTTATTTCTCCACCCAAAGTTAGGGTGATTCCTCTAACCAGGGTTATAAGAGTTGGAATAAGGATTATTTTGAACCCTTAGCTAGAATCCATCTAGTATTTGAGCTTCCTCTAGATAATTAGGTATAGAATTAAATCTGGAAGGACAAACATTAGCATCATGTCCAAAGATTCAACATACCTCACACACCTCTTGAGCATGAATTGGTGTGTTTCCTTGCCTTTTCAAAAGCTTTACTTGGAGATTTAATTTAACAATTTACATTACTATATCCTTACTATATGATACCTCATGTGCAATGGCTCGCTTACCCCTCACACTCTTTTGCTGGGAATTAGTTCCAAGCTTCTCAAATAATTGATAAGTCTCATTGGGGATAACTTCACTCATAGAACCTGCAGCTATATTATTTACTATACCTTGGTTTTGATATATAAGCCCATCATAAAAGAATTGATTCAGTATTTGCAAAGGATAGTGATGGTGTTGGGACTGAATTTGAAGTATTTTAAAACGTTCCCATGCCTCTTGAAAGGGCTCTCTTTCCATTTGAGTAAAAGTAGTGATCTTTGTACGCAAGTCAATAGTCTTTTTTGTGGGAGTAGAATTTTTGCATGAACTTAGTATAAACCTCTTCCCACATAATCAAAGAATTATGAGGCAATGTCATCAACCAAGTTTTAGCAGCATCCTTCAAGGTATAGGGAAAGCATCTCACCCTCAATTGATCCTCATTCAGACCTTGAAGAGGAATAGTCTGAATGATTTAGTAAAAATCTCGAATGAAATTAAGAGGCTCCTCATTCACCATCCCATGAAACGATGGTAGCATGTTGTAATGGATATATTTTAACTTATAAATTCTTGATGATGCATCCAACCGGATGCAAGATATAATCGTACGAATGACCGACTTAAAAAATTCTTTCATAAGTCTCCTCTCGTCACCAATGAATCTTGGTGGATCAATTCTATCTATGCCCCTGTTGCCTTAGTTTTGTGGATCTACTACCTCAATCTCCCTGTTATCTATAAGTGGATCTTAAATCTCTAGTGGGTCCTCCTTTTTCTCTTATCCTCTATTTTCCACTTCGATCCTATGAACGTTATTAACAAAAGAAAGAAGTTCTCCTTCAAAAGATCTTATCCCGTTTATAAAATTGGGAAAAATTAAAGAAAATAAAAACAACAAACTAAAAACTATGTAGTTAAATAAAGAAACAAAGTAATAACGCCTCGTAAAATCTTTTATATCCCCGGCAACGATGCCAAAAATTTGTTCGTATCAAAATATACTAACAAATAGCGACCGCAAGTATACAGGCTATTGTAGAAATGATGAGAACTAATGTCATATTTCCTAAGGATTAAAAGTGTTCAGCTTTATTAATTTGTTCCTTATGTTCAATTAAAAGTAAAAAGAGTTTTGATTTTCATTTTGATTTTAAAAGAAAGTAAAGTAAACAAGAAAACAATGAAAATTATGAAATATGCAGTAATATGAATGAGTTTAGAGAAACTGACAATCCATAGTCCATCTTCTATGATATTAAGTAATTATTTCAATTAATTATGTTTAACTATCCAATGTTTACTGCAATCATTCAGCTAAAATTTATTCTACTAGCTATTGTATTCATAGAAGTAATCTAGAGATAAAAAATGCATCAATCATAGGAGTTAAGACTAAAACTTATATTCTCAAATTTGTTTTAGAATCTCAATTGAACAGTTCCAAGTTTAGTTTTTCACTCTCGCTCCCTCACCTAAACCCTAAACTAACTAATTGGTGATCAAGCAATCAATTATTAAAATTAATCCAATTCAATCAAGCATAAGTTAAACCTAGTTAAAGAATCAATAGCCATTAATCATATCAATACTATTTCATGTTTCAATCTCTAGACAACAAAGAATTTAGTTCATGATTGATTTTGATCTTAACAAAATTCTTAGAGAAATCATACTTAATCTTTTAACATAAAAATAACCCAAAAGAATTATGGTAATAAAGTTAAGAAAAAAACTCAATTAAAGTGTAGAAAATCCCCATCTCCTAAGAGAAATTCAACTTAAATCTTTAACACAAACTGAATCAAAGAAAAACTAATGAAAATAATGAGAATAATTCTCACAAATTTAATCTAAATCTTCTATAAACTAAGTTCTCTCTCAAGAAAGTTATTTAGAAATAATTTCGGAAGAACTCAGGGTTGAATAGATAACCTAGAATAGATGGAACTGAAAATGATACATAAAACCCTTAGAAAAGTCTTTTTTCATATTGTTACGAATCACCGGCTTGACTTCTAAATGATTGCGCACGGCCCCATGCATCAAAGGCTTCGCCCTATGTTGATTTCTGTATCTCGAGTAGAAAATACCAAATTTGCTCAATAAGGTGCATGACCTGAATTGGCTTCCGCACATCTCATAATGTTTTCTACACGGCCCCATGTCAAATATCAAAATTACATTTTCTCAGTCCAATAACTTACACGACCTAAAACTCATTTGGCAAGACCTAAATAAGACTGAACGACCCGTGCCAAAGAAGAATGCTTCAATCTCTCTAAAAATTTCTCATTTTGAATCCACTAGCTCAAGAACTTTATCTTTCAATCCAATTACTCCATTTATGCACAAATTCTTGATTTTCTTTAAAAGACACTTAACAAACACATTAAACACAATGTTTGGGTAAAATAAACTTAAATTTTAAAGGAAAATATGTAAAAATATATATAAAACAAATTCTTACCCCCAAGGCAAAACTCTATCCATTTGAGAGTGCAATAGAATTTGAGAGTTAGCTCTCTCCAAGCCAACTCATTGATGGCAAACAACTCTTTCCACCCCGATTGATTAACAATCCTCCATAGTTCATCTTCCACTCTGATTCCATTTAAACTCTCCCAATCAGTCAACAAATATGGCAAATGGTTTATTCTCCAAAGCCAATAATCACGTCTTAGTTGTGTCCTAAGAAAATCGCAGCAATGGGTGATTGGTGATGAAGAAATTATGCTTTGGAACTGGATGAGGGATGGATGGAGGTTTCTTCAATGAACCACCCTTAGTTCAGGCTCATTTTGCTGGAAATTTAGCCATCCCCTTTCCTTTATCCATCTACAAAACAACCCAAAATGCAATCAGCACAATGCCAATTCACAAGATTTGTTAGTTCACAACAATAATATTAAGCAAAAGTACAAGTGAACTAACTTTGCACACTCCACCAAATGTTAATGCCTAAATTTGTTAAGAAAAAATGTAAAAATATATTTTAGAGTCAATCTCACAAATAAATTCATAGAATTCAAGCAAAAAGTTCATTGAGGCATTTTGTCGAACACTTAATGGGCACATTTCAAAATGTTGAAGACACATGAATTTCACCTCCAATCTTATTACCAATCAATTGAAATCAATAATATATGCCACATATTATGGTTTTTGCTTCAATCTCTTGGATTTTTAGTAAAATAATTCTCCAAAAGCTAATTCCAATCCAAAATCTAGAGTAGAAATCTAATTCTAAATGAAAATATATGAAAACTCAATGTATTTTGTTCTAAGTTTGGAAAAAGAATAATTTTAGGTCTAATTTCTCTTCTCAAAATCGAAACTCCTCAAAATAGAGGGAAAATCACGAATTTATGGGTCTAGTAATATGGATTTACATGGCTTGGACCCATTTCACATGGCCCGTGTAAACCTAATTTCGGCCATATGAAACTTGTAAATTTGGCAGAGGGCCCTACACGGCCATAAAGTCAATCCATACAGCTCGGAGTTGTTCCACACGACCCACATGGATCCTCTTCAACTTAATTTTCACCAAAATTGCACCATAGCTTTCAACCATAATGCATCGTTGCTTTCAACTGCTAAGAACCTCATACTTTATGTTTTAAAACCTAAAACTTGACTAAATTTCTATGATTAACTGAAAAACACTAAACATAACAGATTAAATGCTAATTTTGGCTATAAACACTCTTAAATATAAGGGGGAAATATGTATAAATGTGCATAAAACATCATGCTACTGACCAAACAATATTTTCAAATAATTCTTAATCCAAAATTTAAAATTCTATTATTTAATTAAGCAAAAATATGCATACCATAGAAATTAAATCTTGTCCTAATATTGTAGAAGGAATCAAGCTGGTAACGCGTTATAAAATAAAGATCAATATCAATAAACTATATGGAAAAGTATAGAGATAATAAAGAGAAAAATAATAGGGAGAGAATAAACTGTATTCTTTTTTTATTGATTGTAACTCCTATTTATATGAGAGAGAGATTACAGAGATAAAACTTAATACAAAGTCCTATTTACATAAAAAAAAATTATACTAATAGAGGTAATGATAAACATCCAAATGAATCATTAACATCAATAAATTTATAACACTATAGAAATATTCCAACAAATATAATATTTAATTTACTGTAAAAAAATATTAATATTTAATCACAATCTAAATCACATGGAGTAGAAGATAATATACTTAAATTATTTTTATTAAAAAAATTATTTTTAAAGATATACTCAATTTTTTTAATTAAAAAATGACATTATTTTCAAAATAATATTTACTAAATTCAAAGTGATTTATTTAATTGATAAATTTACTCTTTTACTAGTATAAAATTAGTAAAATATAAAGAAATTTTCAATATACTAATAAAAAGATAATTTTATTAATTGAATAAAATTATTTACAGATTAGTAAATGCTATTGTCAAAATAGAATAATCCTTAAAAAATTATATTAAATGTTTTTTTAAATCTTTACGTCTTTAAAGAATAATTAAAATGAAGATAATTTTGAAGCACATTATGTACATATTTTATAATACTAGTTTTTTCTTCAACATTTTTCACACGTTGCTGATACGTTTCGTTATCACATTGTTATAGTGTCCTATCATATCCAATTTAATTAAGTTTGATTCATTTTATTAGATTAAAATAAATTAATTAATAATATATAAATTACAAATAAAAATTTTTAATTATATTATATCATAAAATTAATTGAAATTTCAATTACATACAATATTTTTTTTAAATATATATCATGAGATCAAAATTAATTATATATAATTTAAATATTTAAGTTAAGTTGTTAAATCACTTTTATATCATGAAATTACATTATACATAGTATTTTTTTAATTAATATTTGAATATGTTGATATAAATTAATTTGTTGAATAAAATAATGTATTTTTTTCTTAAAAATATGTTTTAGAATAAGAAAATTAATTCTTAATTGGTTATAACAACAACAACAACAATAGCAGCAGCAACAACAATAATAATAGCAATAACAATAACAATAACAGCAACAACAACAATAGCAGCAGCAACAACAACAACAATGACAACAACATCAACAGTAACAACAACAACATTAACAACAACAACAACAACAACTGTAGCAACAACAATAACAGCAGCAGCAACAACAATAGCAATAACAACAACAGCAATAACAATAACAACAACAGCAGTAGCAACAGCAGCAGCAGCAATAACAACAACAACAATAACAACAACAACAACAACAGCAACAACAATAACTACAACAACACCAATATCAACATCAGCAGTAATAACAACAATAATAACATCATCAACACCACCACCACCAACAACAACAATAACAACAGTAACAACAACAATAACAATCACAACAACAACAACAGCAATAAAAACAACAATAACAACAACAACAAGAACAATGACGACGACAACAACAGCAACAACAACAACAACAATAAAAACAATAACAACAATACCAATAAAAAAATAATAACATCAACAACAATGGCGAACAGCAATAACAACAAAAACAATAGCAACAACAACAACAACAATAGTAACAACAACAGTAGCAATAACAATAACAACAATAACAATAGAAACGATACCAATAACAACAGCAATAGCAGTAGTAGCAACAACAACAACAGCCACAACAACAACAATAAGAGTAACAATAACAATAACAATAGCAACAACAACAACCAACAGCAATGATAACAATAACAACAATAATATCAATAATAGCAACAATAGCAACAGTAACAACAACAACAGCAACAGTAGCAACAACAACAACAACAATAACAACAGCAGCAACAACAACAATAACAACAACAATAATAACAACAACAACAATAAAAAAAGTAACAATAACAACAACAACACCAATAACAACAATAATAAGAATAATAAGAACAACATCAGTAGCAACAACAACAACAATGACAACAACAATAACAAAATCAATAATAATAGCAACATCATCATCATCAACAACAGCAGTAACAATAATAACAACAATAAAAATAATAACAACAACAACACCAACACCAACACTAACACCAACACCAATACCAACACTAACAATAATAACAACAACACTAATAATAACAATAACAACAACTATAATAATAGCAACAGCTGCAGTAATAAACAATACTAACCACAATAGCAACAACAGTGACAACAATAGCAACAACAACAATAACAGTAACTTCAACAATAGCAACAACAATAATAACAATTACAATAATAATAACAACAACAGTAGCAATAGCAGCAGCAACAAAAACAACGACAATAGTAATTACTACAATAATAAATTAGTGGTGATGATTTTCATAATTAATGATCTTAAACTTACAAATTTTAAAGTTGCTTGCTAAGAACAATTAATATATCTTTGTTAGAACTCCCTATTTTTTATAACCTTTAGATTGCATATTAGGGAATTACTTTCAATAAAAACTGATGGATTTTCTTTTTTTTTTTCCCTAAGAAAAAGTTCTATCATTCCATTGAGAAATCAGATAACAAAAGAGCATACAAGTCACTGGGGATGACATTAACCTAGTTACAAGGTAGATTATGATTTCTTAGTTGGCTACACACCCAGTCCACAACTTTATTGCATCTCCCACTGACCCAACCAAAGGAACAAGTGATGAACTCATTCGACAAGTTCTTAACAACAACAATACAATAAGTAATATCAGCTATGCAAGTTTTAGCCTGAACAAGTCACATATTAATTAATAATTTGCATTCAGATTCAAAAAAGAATTTCTGATCCTTCCTAAAAATAGCTAACTCCATAGCTAGAATAAGAGCTTTTACTTCTGCAACTAGTACTGAATGAGTCTTCATGACTTTCATAGATCCATCCATTAGAGAACCAGAGTGATCCCTTACAATGATTGCAAGATAGGATGTACTTGTTCTTTAATAAAACCTAGCATCAAAATTGTATTTCACAATACCAGTAAGAGGTGGATACCATGACTGACTGTCAATAAGATGTTGATTAACATTTCTTCTCAAATCTCTTGCACCATGAATTTTCTTTTTTTCTTTAATGCACAGGCAATCTTCATGCCACTTTTTTGCTAACTCAAGATTATATAGAAGATTAATAGGCTTCCCTTTAAAAATAAAGTCATTCCTTGCCTTTTAAATTGCCTATAAAAGACACATGACCTGCTTAGGAGAAGAATAATCATTAGCTTTACTGAAATGGTCCATTGTGTCATTCCACCTATCTGAAAAATAGATTTCAATGTTAGAATTAAAATAGAAACCTCCACTAGTTGCAAACAATAAAGCACAAGCATGATTGCAAAAAAGGAAAAGGTTTTCTAGAGTTTCTGTAGAAGAATTGTAGATAGGGCAAATAGCATCTTGGGTTAGCTTCCTTTTGAAAAGATTTTCATTAGTGGACAGGAGATTTTTAAGACTCCTCCAGTAGAATAATTTGATCTTAGGTATAACATCCTGCTCATACAAAATTTTTTAGCACTTTTGAGAAGAAATTATACTTGTGCTTGGTGAACTATTATTACATCATTCTTGATCAACCATCAATAACCTGCCCTTACTGAGAATTTCCCATCTTTAATCCAATGGTAGACCCGCTGATCATTAAAATGAGGGTCACCTATAAGCGTTTTAAGAATGGCTTTTATCTCTTCCTTGAAAAATAAACTTTTAAAAAGAGAAACATTTTAAGCTCTCCCTCGCTCCATTAACTTGTTTACTATGTAAGGCCAAAGAGAAATAGGCCTTAGAGAGAAAACTTTAAAATTCTTTAGCTATGAAATCCAGGGATCTCTCCAGATATCTATTTCTCTTTCACTTTGAATATTATTTCGGGCACCACCTTCCAAAACTTGCCTTGCTTCTAGTAGAGAACACCAACTCCAAAAAGGAGAACTTCCTCTTTTTGTAGAAATGAAATCTCCATTAGGGAAGTAAATAGATTTCACAATTCTGGCCCATAGAAAACTTGGATTAGTAATCAACCTCCAGGTTTGCTTAGCCATCATAGCCCTATTAAAATTTTCTAGTTCATGAAAACCTAATCCTCCTTTATATTTTGACACTACCATTTTGCTCGAGTGGCAAAAATGCATCCTTTTCTATTTTTCTCTAATCCCCACCAAAACTTATTTAATATTATATTGATATTGTTGTATACTTTCTTAGGAAGGATAAAGCATTATATGGTGTAATTAGGAATGGCCTGTAAGACTTCCTTTCTTAGCACCTCACTTTCAGCATGAGAGAGAAGGGAAAATTTCCATCTTGTGCACTCTTCCTTATTCTATTTTCCAGGAACTTGAGAGAATCATTTTTTAATCTTCCCCAATTTATAGGCAGTCTTAAATAACTTTATTTCCCTTTAACCTCCTTCATTTCCAATAGATTAGAAATATTGTTCTTAAGGTCGTCAATATTTTTTTACTAAAAATTATGGAGCTTTTGGAAAGATAGATCTTCTACCCAACTACCTTCTCATAAGATTCCAATAATTCATTTAAATTTGTGAGCTTCTGATGCCGAGGCTTCCCCAACTAACATATTGTCATCTGTAAAAAGGATGTGGGAGAGCTTTGGGCTCCCTCTAACTATATTATAAGCTTTTATCTCACCTTTTTGAACAACATCTTCAATCATTAGTGACAAGGCATTTGAAATTAGAATAAAGAGAGAGGGGGATAAGGGATCTCCTTATCTCAATCCTCTTGAAGGTTGTAAAGAAGTTGTTGCTTCTCCATTGATCAGAATTACATACTTTACAGTAGAAATACATTGTTAGATGATATTCACAAAATAATTACAAAACTCCATATGCTTGAGAATTTCCAACAGAAAGCTCCAATTCACCTATCATAAGCCTTCAACATGTCCAATTTGAGGGCCATGGTTGATGACTTCCTGTATGAGTGCTTTGAAAAAGAATGTAGTAATTCCTGCACAGTAAGAATGTTATCTTGGATATGTCTTATAGGTAGAATTGCAGCTTGACAATCATTAACTAATCATTCATCAAAGGTCTTAACCTTGAGACCATAAATTTGGCTATTATTTTGTAAGGATAATTACATAAAGAGATCGGGCAATATTGAGATACCTGAGTGGGAGCCTCTATTTTAGGAATTAAGGCTATATAGGTGGCATTCAAATTTGCAAGAATTCTTCCATTTGTGAAAAAAATTTGGACAGTTTCAACTACCTCATCCTTGATGAGAGTTAATGATTTTGTATAGAATGAACCATTGAATCCATCCGGACTTGGGTATTTGGATGCTCCCATGGAAAAAAGGTGCATTCTAGACTTCATTTTTAGTCACTGAGGCTTTCAGAGCTTCATTGAGTTCTATTGGAACTACTCTACTGATATTTAATAAAGCTTCCCTACAACCATTACTTCCTCCCCCCTTATAAAGTTGAGAAAAAAAATGAAGAAACTCTTACTGGATTTTTTTCTCTGACTTAATCTATTAGACATTAGATTTTTGAACTCTGACAATTCTACTTCTATATTTCTTCTGAGTGGCCTTAAGATGGAAGAATCGCTTGTTCCTGTCTCCTAAATATAACTATATAACCTTGGCTTTTTGGCCCCAATAAACCTTCTCCATCTTTCATAATTGAATGAGCTCCTATAACAAAGATTGTTCCTATTGTCTATTAAAATCATTTAAATGACCATAATATAATTCCTCTAATTTTCCTTTAACATATTAACTCTTTTCCTTGTATTTCCTGCACTGACCTTGTACCAAGCTCTAATTTCTTTAGCACTTTTGAAAAGTTTATGACTCAGGGAAGAGAGATTCTGGGCCTTTGCTTTAGAATCACAGATTATTTTGATAACTTCATTGCATTCCTTATGTTGTAATAATTTATCCTCAAATCTAAAGCCACCTTTAAACCTCATCTTCTTTGCTTCTAAGGAAAGAATAATTGGCCTATGGTCCTAGCCAATACAGCTTTCATAAATCACCTTTACATTGGGAAAAAGTAAATTCCACATACCATTACTGAGAACTCTATCCAATCTTTTAGAAATTTTAATCCCCCCCTTTTTTTCTTATTTGTCCATGTGAATGGAGCTCTAGAGAATCCCACATCAATGAGTTCCATATCATTCACCCAATCAACAAAGTCTTTCATTACTTTAACTGATTTGTTGCCATCATATTTTTCATTGAGGCTCATTACATAGTTGAAATCACCAACATAGTACCATGAATTAGAGTTAGAAGGCTTTAACTTAAACCACTTCCCATACACCTCTCTCTTCCTATCCCTATAGAGACTTCTATAATTAAATGTTTGATACCACCAAACACCATTATCTACTCTTCTGCATCTTGTGTGAATAAAGTATTTATCCTTCTGCAGAATTTGAATATCGATATCCAAATTCCACCAAAGAAGAAGGCCACCTACATCACCTTATGCTTTTACATACTCCCCGCAGTCAAATCTCAGTTTCCTTCTAATTATTTTCCAAATAATCTATTTTGTTCTTCGTTTCAAAGATGAATACAATAAAGGAATGGTGTATGGATATAACATCCCTTAGGAATTGAATTGTCAAGGTTTTCCCCAAACCTTGACAATTCCACATTAAGAGCCTCATGGTGATTGGGTGGCTTTAGCCATGCTACCAATGCCTTATAGAAATTCAAATACATTAACCTTGTTCTCTTCCTCTTCTATCTTCCTTTTCACTGAATCACCAGAACCATGTTCTTCATTATCCTTGGCTTCAAGATCATCATGTTTTCCTTCAGAATTTCCCTCCTCACAATTCAAATCTGACACAACTTTCCTTCTCTCGAGATGCTTTAGATTCAACTTCTTCCCCTTGATTTATGGCTCTATTGTCTTCCCAATAGCAAATCTCCTTTCTGAAATAAAAAGATCACCATCCTTAAATGACACCTTTTTAGACCTCCTCTCTAAGTCATCTTGCCTAAACCCTTAGTTTCTCCAAATGACAGCATATCCATTAAACTTTAGGCCTACTTTGGCCATGAAAATTTGAAATTGCGTCCACTATATCCAATATTGGGACTTTCATAATCAGTCCCATATTGGCATTGAAAGTTTTACAAAATTTCTCCTCTAGGTCAGATATAGGCCTCTACCCAAGATTTTTTTAAATCTCCTTTATTAAAGTCCACCTCACTAACTGAAAATCCCTATCATCTGATGACTTTAACCAATAGGGAGTATCCTTAAATGTCTGATTTGATATTCCCACGTCTCGAGAAGTCAAATTTCCACACTCAT
>CAOJBK012813733.1:0-13519 GCA_948294925.1 Codiaeum variegatum | reverse complement strand
ATATATATCATAATTATAATTATACGTAATAAAAATAAAATAATAACCTTGATATTGGATAAGATTAATATTTTTATGATTTTTTTTCACTGACTATTTTTATTTAACCTATGTGTAAAACTATAATCTTAAATTTCTATTCTATTTGAGATTCATTAGTGTCAATTGTTTGATTATCAAAATCTAAATTATTTACAATGATCAAATTAAAAATAGAGAAAATATATGAAAATAATAACAAAATAGACTAGTGACAACAAAACAATAAAATAAAATATAATGAAAGCAATATATAGAATGATTAAAATTGTATTCCATATAAATATTCATAATGAGTAAATTTTAATGAAACTCAAATAGAAGAAAGAATTACATTTATTAATAATAACTAATTTAAAATATAATATTTATATTCCTATTTTATTATCGATTTGGATTGGTAAAAATAATTATTAATAATATATTATTAGTATTAATCTTAATTTTTTATTAATATTCTTATAATTTGACACAAAAGGTAATGATTTTCATATTCAATTTAAATATAAATTTTTATTTTTATTTTTATTATTCTCAACTTCCAATTTAAGTTCTACTTGGTTGTATAAGCAAACTAAAATGTAAACATATTTGCTAAAATACACCATTTTTTCTAAGTGTAGTAATTTTTACTTTTTTTTCATACACCGCCCTTTTACACACCTAACCCTCTCCTTCATCCACCATCGACGAGGCTGTGAGGCTCAGGGAAAATGCCTTCGGCGCTCACCACATGACTTTTGGTTGCTCGAGAAAACTACACTCCTTGTGCAAATTGCGTGTTTCGGATGTTCGTTTTAGTGCATGATACTCACACGAGAAGACTCATACAATCCTTTCTAATGTATGTGCAATGTGTGATTGTGAGTCGTCACTTAATCTTTATAAAATGAGAGTTTTAAAGGTGATTAAGAAACCTGTTGATTAACTCCATAAAAATATTTATTTCAAGACAATGGAAAACTGGTTTTACGTATGAACCAAAGCCGGATTTGGAGGCCATGAGTTTGGCTTTAAATCTTTAGAAAAATATTGAGTTTTTCTATCTTTTGGCTAAAATATTCAAATTTAGTTTTGAAAATTGGTTTTGATGTATGCATGACAATATATCAATGATGCATAAACAATTATAACAAGATATAACATGATGCATGAACATAGTTACATAAATAACAAAATAATGAAAGCAATGAAAATAAAGCAAAATGAAAAAATAAGGGAAATAGATAAATAAGTGTCTCTCCTCTAGTCAGCGGTACTGAGGAGAACACATATCCCCAAATAGCAAGGAAATTGGATAATAGAAGCGAAATAATTAAAGAAAATAGATTCAGATAAAAAGACAAGTAAAGGGGATTCCTCATCTAGCCATAAGGTATAGGAAGGACAAATATTTTCCAAAAGTATGCACGTAATATAATAGCAACAAAATAACGATAAAATAAAATGAATGGGCATATCTATTCCACGAACAATAAGTATGTTAAGAAATAGATCAGATGAATCACTCCATCAGCAATTACATACCAGGAAGAGATCACATTGATTGCTAGTGAAACAAATAATGAATGAATAATTGCAACATAAATCGAAAAATAAATCGAATACATATATAAAATAAAAAAAAATACAAAAATAATGAAGTAAAAGTAAAAAAAAGAAACATTAAAGGGAAAAAAAAAGAAGCTTTGGGGTTAGCCTTGAATAGGTTTGCCGGCGTATCTCATGGAATGGGAATAAAACTCCACATCATTCTCCCTTTTCATGAAGGGTAGGGGTTATTTGAAATAAGGGATTGGTTGTTTGGTTCAAAAGCTAATAGATTTTATGAAAAATCAATTAACTGGATAGGGTCTTAACTAATTTAGATTTTAATTAAGAAAATTAATTTTATTGTGAATTTTTCTAAGTCAGTTTTTAAGATTTAAATAGAAAACCAAAGTAAAATCGAAATAATATCGTTTGGAATTTACCTTCTGTTTGTGATGGCGAGGAATTGGTGGTTCGATTACAAATTAAGGCCGAAACGGGTCTCTATACTTGAACGGAGGTTTAGAATCGGAGCAGGTTTGAATGTGAATTTTAGCAAAGGTTCGAAGCAAAAAAAGATAGTGAAAAACAGAGCCAATAAGCTCCCATTTATAAGAAAAAATTGACTTGGTCTGCAAGAAAAGGTCACACACAACTGGAGAGGTCAACTCATATGCAAGGGCTTATGCGCACATGCTAGGCCCTTTGCGCACATGCAGGGCTCTCTGTGCACACACAAGTCCCCATACACGCTAACTCCCTGCGCGCACGCGAGCCACATGCGCTCCGGCTTGGTTTGATTTTTTAGTTTTTTTTTTTTTTTACTTTTTGAGTTTATTTTAAGTTTGATTTGGGCCCAGTTTGAGTTTATAGGCTCGTATTGACGGGATGATTAAATGGTATAAAAAATAAGGGTTCATAGCTGCCCCTTTAGCAAGTTCAATCTAACAAAAAAAATAGATCTGATAAGTGTGAACGGTGCCCTTGTCTTGAGAGGGGTTTTGGATTTACCTATAAATAGGCCATAACTTCTTTCTTCTTCTCATTCCAAACTCTCTCAACCTCTCCTTCTCGTCTTCTCTTCCTTTTTCCTTTCTTTGACAATTTCGTCAGTCATTTTGAATACTCCCCACTCAAGTGTCATGGGAGGAGGAGGAGTAAGTTGTTACGACTGAGACATTTCCCGACTGGACAAGCTCTTTAAATGTCTGAATCGACAGTCAGTGGGTTCCTCCACCGGATGTTACGCATTTTTTCCCTAAAGGTGATTATAATTTCATGGAGGACTTCTGTGAGGCCCTGTCCGAATCTGGGCGATCGCCAACACACCTTTGAGTTTAAGGCTCGAGGAAACTAACTATGTGAGGTCAAATTGCGCATGGTGTTGCGGTTTTGGAAGTTCTCACTTTGGTTAACTCCTTATGAGTTTGTTGGGTCCGCGTGTGAAGGTGTGCAGTGACGAAGCTAGGAATTTTAATTAGGGAGCCTAATTAAATTTATGTAAAAATTAATAAAATATACAATCTCTAAAAATAAAATTATAAAATAATATCAAAATTTCAAGTCAAAACATCAACTAATTTATAATATTAAGTGTTAATAACTTAACACAATTACATTATAACATTTCTCTTCTATTTTTCATATTTTGAAATCGTTGCATAATATCTTCATTGCTAATGTTTGCAAATACATCTTTTTTATATATAAGTTACGAAACAATAATCAATAGCTAGTCTCTCATATGATTGTATAGTGAATTCTTGATGATATTCATTGCTAAAAAGCTTTTTCTACTGTGGCAGTGACAACTAATAAGGTTAATGTCAACTTAATTAGCAAATAAACTAATGGAAAAACAATATGTTTTCTTATATAAACCATCTTTTTAGCAAGATCTCCTATTCCCACCACTTCAGAAAAATTTTGTCCAAACACGCATAAAAAATAAAAATTTCAAGTTGATTTTCGAGTTCATAAAGAGTAGTTGTTTAAAATTCAGATCGATAAAATTTTGCAAGTTCAAGTAGCTTGTTCTTATCAAATGCAAAAAATGAATCTTTAGGATTAAAACATGCCATAGATAATAATAAATATGTATTTACTTCATCAAACCGATGGTTAAGCTCTTGAGCTTGCATATCAATCACAAAATAAAATAATTCAACTCAATAGTAGTGAGGATTACTAATTTTTTCAACTCTACATCATGATCTGCCTCGAGCTACATATTCATTTTCCATATTAGGCATAATTATCTTATGCTTGTTACAAAACTTAAAAACTTCAGTTAATATAGTCTCCCAAACATCATCTCTCATTGATTGTAAATGAACTTTTGATACTTTAACAAAATTCATTACATTAACAATATCTTGATCTTTTCACTGTAGAACTTGTGACAATTCATGTGTGATTCCCAAAATTTACCTCATAAGTTGTAACATAGACACAAATTCAAAGCGATTCAAAATATCTATCAAATCAATGTCTTCGACCCTTTGTGTATCATCATTACCATTCTCCCTAACATATTCAAGAACATCGAGATCAGAAAGAAATAAATGCATTAAGTTAATAAGCGTACCATAATGGGAACTCCAACGGGTATCTCCTAGTCGTTTTAGTGCCATTTCTTGATTTAAACCTTTTACTGTCTTGATTTCATCATTTACAATCCCTTGAACAATCTTTTCCATTTGCTTCTCTCGAAGCATATCTCTGCACTTACAAGAACTTCCAACAACATTGCATAAATGTGTAATAGAATTAAAAAAAAGAACTTACACTTGTATGCTTTTTTTACAACAATAACAAGTGTGAGCTGCAGTTGGTGAGCAAAATAATGGATATAATAAGTAGTAGAATTCTTCTTCAATATTAAACTTTTTAGCCCATTGAATTCACCTCTCATTTTACTAGCTCTATCATAACTTTGACCTCTTAAACTAGAAATGCTCAAGCCATAAGTGGAGAACAAAGATTCAATACCTTTCTCAAGTGATGTTGCAATCATATCAGTAACATGCATAAGACCAAGAAAATGTTCAATGACACATCCACTCTCATTCACAAAACGTATGACAACTCCCATTTGCTCTTTAACTGACACATCTCGACATTCATCAACTAAAATAGAGAAAAAATTATTTCCAATATCCTTAATAAGAGCATTTGTTGTCTCAATTGCAGTTGCATTTATAATATCCTTTTGAATCTCAGGAGATGTAAGTTTGAGATCTTTAGGAGCATTCTTCAAAATAACATTATTGATTTCCTCACTATATGAAGCAATAACTTTTAAAAGTTCAGTAAAATTTCCTTGATTTAATGAGTCTTTTAACTCATTATTTTCTCAAAAAGCTAACCCTTGCATCATAAGATAGTGCAAGCAAACAATTGATGCATTTAACCTACAACAATAATCAATCTTTGACTATTTTGATATTTGAGAAAAAGATACTTCAATATGTTGAGCTTGATTCATCAAGTCTTGACATGTCAATATACATTTATTATGATCACTATTTTGATCTCCTACATGATCTCTGAATCTTTCTTTCTTGCGCTAAGTATTAAATCCCTCTAATACAAAAGCATCATGCCCTCTTTTATTATGTCCTGATGAAAACAAATAACAATATAAATAAAATGCTGCATCTTTTGTAATGCTATACTCTAACCAACTACTGAATTTATCAAGATGCAATAAATTAATGTTTCTATTTCTATCATTCCTTTGAGGAAAATCATGTCCATGTGGTTGACACGAGCCTCTTAACAAGTAAGCTATACGAAAGTGTTCAATTAAGTCAGGAGGATAGTTCATTACAACTCACAAAATTATGTTGAAAGTCCTTCTCAAACAGGACAAAGAAGTTGATCTAAAAAAAATGGCACAACATAAAGAAACAAAACGGGACAAAGGAAGAAAAAAAATTGAATTTATTATATATAATTGAAAGAAAGCAATTTGTGTCAGTCTTGGAATAGGAAAATAGTCAGTTTTAGAATATTTGGAAGAAAAAAACAAAGTCAAAAGCAAGCCATGGAGAGGAAAGCTAGAAGTTTTGTTTTGCAGGGTGGAATTAAGCCTTTTTTTAAAGTAATATATAATTGTGAAATTACTAAATTACCCTTAAAAATTTTAAAATTTCACCGGCCCAATATCCCCTTGGCACCGCTCTACATCCATCCTTGAAAACGTGTGAGTCGCCGTTTAATATTTAAAAAATTTTAGTTTTTAAAATGATTAAAAAACTATGAATTTTTAATTTTGTATTTTTAAAATTTTCACTGTTAAATTCCTAATTTTATATGGAAACTTTTGCAAGTAAAATGTCCTAATTTTTACACCATTAGATTCGGATTGTCAATATGAGTCAAACGGTTCAAACTATGCTCAAATCAGACTCCGGACGAGCTAAAAATCGTGAAAATACCAAAACTGGATTAAACCAAGCTAAACTAGCTGACCCAAATGCATGCGTAAGGGCCCAAACACATGCATTTTGACTCCTAAAGCTTCTAGCATGACTCTCTATAAATTCAAATTTTAAAAATTGTTTTGGGACAGCTTTTTTCAGACGCACTAAGACCTATTTTCTAGCCTCCTGACACTCCTAAATGCCTCCTAAACACTACAATTCTCACCTAGTTAAATCAAATCATCAGAATCTCACAAGAAACACTCCAGTTTCAATCAATTCAATAGTATTGTTCCTTCAGTTCCAGTTCAGACAGACATACACTAGTGCTCTCCAAACACAACGGAGACCCTTTTCGATTTCGTCAAGCCCTCTGACCCTCAGTTCCCAAATCCTTCAAGCCAAAGGTAAATACAGTATAGTATGTTCTAATTCCTTTTGGTTCTGAATTAAACCTTGAAACTGATAAAACATTTTCTTTATCAAATAATTATTTTTCTGAAATAATTCAAACTGAAGTCCTGTAAATCTAAATTAAGGTATGTTTATGGAAAATAGGTTTTCATAAATTAAAATGAATCAAACCTTAAAATGAACTTAGGTGAGTCATTCAAAAATCATTTTTCATTAATCAAATATCAGAATTGATTAATAGCCTAATGGTTAACTGATTTATAAATCTAAAACTAGTTAGCTACTGAACATCAAACAACCCATTATTATCAGAACAACCCCCACTCTTTGCGAGAAGGGAGAACGATACGGGGTTTGATTCTCATTCAAAGGGATACGATGACAAGCCATTTCACAACTTTAACTCCAAATTTTCAATTTTCTTTTATTTATTTTACTTTATTTTATTTTATTTCCATTGTTATTTTCATTATCTGTATTTATTTCATTATTATTACTGTTGAATTTTGGATATATCTTTAGGGAATGTGTGCTCCTCCCAGATCATAAGACTGGATGAGAGATCCCCTAATTTCAATTATTTTGCTTTGTAATTATTATTTGCTTTCTTTGGGGTGTTATGCCTTCCCTAGAACTTGAAATGGGCTTGAGGAAGGACCCCCTGACGAATCTTGTTTTACTTCTTTATATGATTGTCATCCGCACAATAGCATGTTCATGCATCATTCTGGCATGCTTAACTGTTCACGCACCATAAATACCTGTTCATGCATATACGAAAACTATTTTTAACCAAAATCATACATTTTAAGCCAAAAGTTGTTATGTAAAAATGGTAAAAACTATTTTTCATAAAAATTATTTTATTAGATTACGAATCCCCGAACCCCCTTTGGTTCAAAAGAACAGCCTTTTCCTAAAATTGGGTAAAATAGTCTTTTCTAAAAGTGGAGTTATTCAAAATGGTTTCTTAATCACCATAGAAAAATTATATTTTTTTAAAGATTAAGTGGCGACTCTATACACTTTACACACCACGTGCACGCCACCAAACACATGTGGATGCACAAATGTGGGACTCGACCACATTCCGTAACGCTATGCACAATCTGGACCCCCATGGTTGGTTTCCTTAGAGTTACGAGCTCGGAGGCACGCTGGAAGATCTCGTGTGCCACTCGGACAGGGCCTCACAGCTGGCAACTCCACTAGAGACATTTGGAAACTGACACAAAACTAAGTAGATTATTTTTTGATAAAAACATTTTGTCTTAACAGTGTATGGGAGTACGTTTCCATGCATCACTTCACATGTTCCTTTAGCTTAGGGGAACCTAGATAGAGAGTAACATCGAGTGAGCTTCCCTCCTTGGGACTGCTTTGTCGATAGTGAAATCATCCAACTCCAAGGCATAATCTCCGATCCTTTCAGTCGGGATAACGAGGTTGCACATAGCCGTTGAACCCACACAAATCTCTTTTATTCACATGTGGTTAGGTAATCACACCTCTAGTCATTAGGGAACCTCAAAATAACCAAGCTATCATGTAATGGCTAGAGTTGATCTTAGGTCCCATGTACCCCAAGACTCTAATTATTTGTCATCATGAAAACTTTTTCATTCATTCATGCATGCATCATGCGATCACAAACCTGAGCAAGGCCAAATTCTTTCTAAAAAGGCCAAAATCAAATGCTACCCTGAGTCGTGTCTTTGAACCAAGTTTGTCATGGCTATGCCCTTCTTTTCTTTTGTCTACCCTAAAGGTAACCATGCCCAATAATCAGAATGCTCCTAACCCTATTGTTGTTGATGCCACTGCTCCACCCGCCGACCTTGCTGCCATGCTAGCTGACTTCATAAAAAAGTAATATGAAACTCTCAAAAAGTAAGAGGAAACCCTAAGCTCTATGCTCCAAGCCTAAGAACAAGATATCATGGGAAAAGTCCAATCTATGATGGCCCAAGTTGGCATTCAGCCAGCCCATCATGCATCTACATCATCCAATTCTAGAAAGGAGCCAATCATTAAAGACATAGTCATTTTGCCTCCACAAACTGATCGTGGAATAGCCATCCCCACACAAGCTTACTGTGGGGCATCGCTCTAACAGCCTCTCTTATGAAACCTTTCTAAAAGAGGGCCCAAGATCATCCTTTGCTAAAAAACATAATGGAGAAGTAAGAGGAAATGCAGAAAACCCTCAACGCTATCAAGAAGAAGGAAAATGTGATTAATGTCAAGTCCTTTAGTCCATTCCCCTATGCAAGGCTTCCTCCCAAGTTCAAAATGCCTATATTTGACAAGTTTGATGGCACAACCTGCCCCAAAATCCATCTCAAAATCTATGATGGTGCACTTCGCCCATTCAGAATTAAAGGTGAGCTCGTTGCTCAACTTTTTCAACAGTCACTTACTGGTGTGACTCTGAACTAGTTTGTACAACTAAATGATTCCAAGAAACTGACTTAGGAATCCATATGTAATGCCTTTGTAAAACAATATTCATATAATGAAGAAATTGATGTTACAAGGAGAGATCTAGATACTACTAAACAAAATCCTCAAGAAACCTTCTCCTCGTTTATTACGAGGTGGAGGAGGAAAGCTTCACAAATGGTAAACAGTCTAACTAAACCCAAAAAAATTGACTTTGTATGTATCTGGACAAATTAATCACACAATGCCTACCAAATTTCAAACCGCTTATTAACTCTGCCTCTCGCATCGAAGACATGATTGACGTTGGGTCCTAAGTATCATCAATTTTTGAAGCCTTCTATGATGATGAGAAATTATCCAAAGATTGCCAACCAGGTTGCTCCGAAGACAACATAGAAGATGAGCTCTTCGATGAAGATACATACTTGTTTGAAGAAAGGGAATACTGATCCTTCCACCTTAATCCAACCGACTATTAAGAAGACTAATAACTAGTCCTTTGAAGAAAGTCTAGTCCTACTAGATTGTGAAATGGAAGTTGAATTTGAAAAGCCTTCCTGAACTAGAGTCAATTAAGTCTGAATTGTATGAGTCTGAAAACCTTTGGGTCCTCCATATAACCCATTCACCATTTTTTATTGTCAAACTGTGAATTGTCCCTTTTAAGGCCGAATAAAATGAACAAGTTTTTATAGTCCTGTTTCTTTATTCTCTTTTAGTGTTCCAACTAATGAATCTAAGTTTAATCAATCAAAAAAAGAGAATCTTAATAAATCAAATAACTAATGCTATTAAAGAGTCCATCAATGGTGAAACTCAATTCACATATAATATTCATTGCATTTGCATGCTCAAATAGATCTAGTATAGAGATAAGCATCGAAGAATTCAAGTATCGTCTCACCATGAAAGTCCAGTCCCAATCCAAGTATCTCTGTCCAAATCCTAATTTATCCAAATTGCAGGCTTGCCAAATAGAAACTCAGGCACATAAAAGTTGAATGGTCTCTCCCAATAAGAGAGGAGGTTTCTAAACAATTACCATCACATGGTTTCATCAAGCTAATCAACCACACATCATGGCTGTCATCAACTATTTCATAGTGTGGGTAGAAGCTGCACCTTCCTAAAGTCCTTAACTCAGGAAAACGATGAAGAATTCATCAAGATAAACATCATCACAAAGTATGGTGTTTCTTCCAAAGTTATCACAAACAATGGCCCTCACCTCTAAAAGAGGAAGCCACCTTCAATATCACAAGTCTTCCCCTTACAGACCAAAAATCAATGAAGTTTCCAACAAAGCTCTCAACCATTCTAAAAAAAATCAATCATCACAAAAGTTGGCATCTCTACTTGCCAAACACCCTCATTGGGTACATAACCTCATCAACATCCAACTCACCGAAATAAAAGTAGTCCTACACCTTTGGAAGCTCAAGCTACCTGAGTTCTCCATGAAAATCAAAACAAAATGATTGGCAATAGACCTACACCAACTCAATCTCATGGAAGCCCTTCACCAAGCTTAGAACTACCAACTCAGCTTGCAAGGCACTTCAACAAAAAGGCCAGAGACATAAACATGAACAAAGGCAACCTGGTCTCCAAAAGAAATTAGATAACTCATACTGGATCCTAGAGAAAAATTCTGACCTACCTCAAACTGTCCATACACCATCAAGAATATCATAACTGGTGGAGATGTCATCAATGACAATGAGTTCAATCATCCAATCAAAATGGATTAGCTCAAGCAATAGACTGTTTGAGCATTGCATTTGCATCATCATCATCATCATTTTTGTAACAAGAACTACATGGACTTGATTCTCCAAAAATCCAAAATTGTATTCTGAAATTCTAGTTTTCAAAATTCAGTGTAAATAGATACGTAGACAACCCACATTGGGTACGATCCAAAGCATATAATAAAACTCAATATCTTTCATATGTCATCTCATTTGGGCTCTTTGACAAGCATTCAAAAATAAATGAATGACAAAGAGAAAATCGAAAAAACAATAAAACCCACTAAGTTGAAAACCCAAGTGGGAGGCTTAGGCAAAAATTAGGGTACATCCTGCTAGACTGAAAACTGAAAAGGCGGTGTAAACAACAATCAAGGCAGCTCGCTAAGTTGAAAATCCAAAAGGGCGGCTTAGGCAAAAATTATAGCTTTTAATCAAAATAATGCATTTTATTGAACTCTTATTCACCTTTTGGAACATGAAAAAGGGAACATTGAAAAATCAAATGCATCATTCATCCTCTTTCAAAAGAAATATCCACAATGGACCTCTTAAGACCAAAACTAATAAGTCACCCACCTTTCAAATGTGTCTTATACGTAACAATTCCCTAAAGGAACCAATCTCATCCCTAGAGAAACTTTCAAGCAATATCATTTCCCCAATGGATTCCATATATCCTCAGTGACAATTAGATACAACCAAAGTAATCAACCAGTAACTATTTCCCCAAGTGGAGTCGGCTAATGCAAAGATGATCACAAATCCCCAGTGAAGCAACAACCACTATAAAAATTAAGCAGCGTCTTGGCCCAACTAACCAACTTAACCACAAACTTTCCTTTACCTATCTAGGGTATCAGCCAATCCATCCACTCATCTCCATAACCATCCAAATAAACAAAGCAAAAGCATAGACCCTCCACTTATCGCCCAAACAAGCATCATTTTCTAAACCCTTGAATCTCGTGTCCATGGCAGATAGGTTCATCATATCACCTTCTAAGTCATTCAAACCTAAAAAGCCTTCTCGCTAGAGCAATAAACTAACTAAGCCCTCCAAACCTTGGGCTCTAAAATAACAAATCCATAAAAATAAGAAACAAGCCTAAACATATGTTCCACTAAGTCTCAATCACTTAAAAGTACCCAATCAACCTTTACAACCTGAAGCACTATCAAAACCTTGTATTTCTTGAGGTTGATTCTCTTAACCTTGTTCAGGTTCTTGAATTACCCATGCATCACATAACTGAAGTATGACACCATTTGTGGGGGCAACTCACTCTTTTTCTCAAAACTAAAATTTCATGAATAAAATGCAACAAAATTTCAGGAAAAGCTACAATTTCATACAATCGATAAAGTTTTACAAAAGCTTTTACAAAACAAACACCCATAATGTGCCATACTCAGCATGCATCTCATACATCTCCCTCCAATTACTGGCATCATCCAACACATATCTGGGAGCATCCTCTCAAAGGAGTCTTCACCCACAATGCAAAACTACAATAACTACCTTTCAAAAACTCAGAGTCTAACATGGCAATAAGCCCAAAATCCGACATGGCACAACCACAAGCCTAGAAGCTGACATAGTATCATCACAAGTCCAAATTTGAATTGGAACCTATGGGTTCACTATCATTAGAATCACCTTCTGCTCGAAGCTAATTCAGATGAGGGGGCAATTGTGAATTCTTAATTTTGGACCTCTAAAATCGTCACCGTTAAATTCCTAATTTTACATGGAAAATTTTCAATTAAAATGCCATAATTTTTATACCATTAGATCTATCTCATTGATACGAGTCTAATGGTTCAAACCGTGCTCAAATCGGACTCCAAACGGGCCCAAAATCGCAAAAATACCAAAACTGGGTTAGACTAGGCCAAACCAGCTGACCAAACGCATGCGTAAGTGTCCAAACGCATGTGTAAGGGTCTAAACGCATGCATAAGAGCCCAAACACACATGTTTTGATTCCTAGGGCTTATGGCATGACTCCTAATAAATTCTAACTTTCAGAACTGTTTTGGGATAGGTTTTTTCCAGACGCACTTAGACATATTTTCTAGCCTCTTGTGTTAGCAGTGTATGCCCTAGAGCTTACACTCAGTATGTAAATGTAAATGAAAACCTAACTGGATTAAGTATATATGTTCTTTAAATAAAGTCATTCCTTATATCGAACATATATATGTCCCTTAAGTATTCTATAAGGAATCTATTCTCAAAGAGTTTAAGAATATAAGTGAGAGATTGCCCTTTTAACAGATGCTTTAAAGGTTGTTCATGGTCATAGGATTATTGGTAGGGATGCCATTAATTCGGAAGACCATCATCTCTTTTGTCATCCATGATGAGTATGAGATACTTACTGGTATGGAGGTAGTGAGTCTCATGCTACAGACATATGATGTGGTGACAACACGTGAGCATACTTATGATATGAGTAAGTTGAATAGTGATGTTAGATGATGGATACATGGGTCGTTACCAACTAGTCAATATTGCATCATCTAGATTATAATTGTGCATATAATCCTTAGACTTGAGGTGACATGTAATTTGGTATATTAGGGACTATGGTTTGTTAGTGCTTACATATCGATGCTAGTCATGTATTGGTATATTGCATGTGGTGGCCATAATCAGTGGTATGTTGAGATAAGTGTTTAACGAAGAAAGGATTCATTAACATAGGTAACCAAGGAAGGAATCTTATGACTTTTAGTTATTCTTGATATACAGATCCCTGGCTAGGATGGATAAGGTTCACTAGAAAGAGTTTCTAGTAGAAACCAATTTATCGAGAACTCTCACTGGATAGAAGTCATATGATCTAGCACATAGGGTTTGACTATTCCATGACCCTGCTAAGATCGAGAATCCATAATGAAGGGATT
>CAOJBK012813500.1:0-10436 GCA_948294925.1 Codiaeum variegatum | reverse complement strand
CAAGTTAGATGAGCTTAGATATTGAGCGTACTCTGGATAGGAGTTTGATCTTCACATTGGATGAGAGGTGGTGGCGAACCACTTACACATTTCAGTTTTCCAGTGGGGGAGATGACTATGACCCTACTTAAGTGGTTGTGCCTGAGGTATGCTCTTAATAACTTTACTCATTTCTTTTCTTGCAGATTTTTTACAAGTGTTTTGTCATTTTTTAGTTGTTTGGAAGCCCTTTGATCAAATTGTTCTTGGGGATGTGGCCCTTTGGTGTTACTTTTACTGGGAGGCGGATCCCCTTAGGTACGTCTATTATAATGGAGTTTTTCTGGGGGGGCGAGTGATGGCTAATTTTATTAGGGAGAGGATTGTACCTGTAGATCCACCTATGCTCATGAGGGAGTGTGTGCTAGTATCTTTTCATGCTTACTATAAAGTAGGAAGGTCTAGGGAAGACTATATAATCGGGGATGCTTCTCACCCTGATTTTGTAGTGGCTTTCTTGATGGTAGGGAGCCCTCCTTTTTATGCTGGTCAGGGTCAAACTCTGGCGATGAGTACTACTAATTCTTCGAGGTGGAGGTCTCGTGGTCAGACAGGTCATCCTACCCCTCGAGGTGCACCACATTATAATTATGCTTTTTCTAGCATGGGTTCTTCCACGTCCAATATGCCTACTAGTTCTAGCCAGTCATGGGCTTCGCTTCCCAACTTTGGTGATCACATCTCCTATACAAATGTGGCAGGTGCGAGTAAGATCCACCATGTGGGTTATGACTATCAGTCAGGCATATGTCGTGTTGATTTGTCCCAGGTTCCTAACATGGTAAATTCCCAACCTTTTCATCGTCTATTTTTCTATTAACAGGTTATGACTTTTGTTTGTTCTTACAGGTTTTTGGCCCACTGTATGCTGAGGGAATGGATGTTCATCTGTGAATGATATGGTGTTTGAGTACTACTCTCTAGGAGTTGAGCATTTTACGGAGTTAGAGAAAGTCGGGGATCAACAGGAGGCATGACACACGGTTCGAGGCCGAGGAGGATGAGGATGATGCATGATGATGCATGTTGACTTTGTAGGGCACTGATTATGGGCTTTTTAAAAATTTTAGTTATTATTTTTTGTATTTTTGAACTGTTTATTTTTTGAAAATTTGAAAAATTTTCAATTTTGTTTTGTAATTTTCTACTTTAGGAAATAATTCCGCTAAAAAATTTAGATTTTGATAAATATTTTGGTCAAAAAGTGAGCGAAAATGGAATCGGATCGGGTTGGAATGGATTGTGGTGATGGGTTGGTTAGCGTGTGAACTGGCTCACGTGTGGCAGCCAAAACACATACGTTTGGAGCCAAATGCATGTGTTTGGAACTAAAACATGAGTCTATGCCATAGCTCGTATGTTTATCCTTCCAAACTCTATTTTCTTCCTCAATTTCCATGCCATTTTAAAATACACGTACAAAAATTGATTTTTTACTCAAAAATCACAAAAAGCATATTTGTTTACAGAAAGGTTAGTTTCTTTCCATTTTATTCATAAAATGAATCCCTACTTCAATCATGTGATGCATGGATGATGCATGAAATTGGTCCGAGTTAGTAGGATCAACCTCAAGAAGTATGTTATGAGCTCTCTCCTAACACTTAGATGTGTCAAAATATATTTGGAATTTATGAACTATTGTATACATTTTTGTGATCCTGTTGATCATGTGTTTTGGTTTGGGGTAAGCATGGATGAGATGTGTCCAACCTTTAAAGAATTTTTAGCTTTGCTTAGCATGAACCATGAGGTTGACCTTGTTGTT
Organism: Codiaeum variegatum; assembly: GCA_948294925.1. NCBI lineage: Eukaryota > Viridiplantae > Streptophyta > Magnoliopsida > Malpighiales > Euphorbiaceae > Codiaeum > Codiaeum variegatum. The sequence continues at coordinate 8,629 of CAOJBK012813500.1, read as the reverse complement.
CCAGCTGAGATGGTAGGTTATTTCAATTCCTTTAGAAGGCTATTAGACTTAAGTATAAAGGATGTTTTAAATATAGTGAAGGACTATTTTATTGACCTGCCTACTCTATCCCATATGTTCTAGGAGGATTCAAAGGATGAATCTATTTAGAGGGCCTAGAGATAAAAGGCCTATGCATTTGGCCTAACTATGGACTATATCTTTGTGTGCCCAATTGGATAGGGTAATACAAAGGTGGCTGACCTGATAACCTAGATGGGTGAAGGGAAGTCAATTATGGCCAATATTTTGGCTGAGATGCTTCTAAGCCTTGATCACCATTATAGAGCAGGAGGACCTTAGACCATTAGTCTGATTTTGATCTAGGTATGTAGACCCCTTTCCTTGCTTATCTACCTTAGCATTTGTGAGGCTATATTTGATTGGTTTTTTTTTTCTTATCAAATTTGGCTAAAATACCATCTCAAGATCATTCCTGGTCTGCCCCATAGGTCAAGGACTATTTGGAATCTTGGTATCAAACTAGGACAATTGTCATCTGCTTCTCTATTGAGAGGGAATGGATTAGCTGGTTGATGGAGCTGAGCCCTTCTAATCTATTTTACAGACTCAAGTGGTATACTACCATCAAGCAACTCACGCTAAGGAGCCCAGGGTACAAGCATATGTATATGCTTGGTTTTAAGGAGGTGACTTAGTATTAGGCTACCCGAGTCCTTTTCCAGATGTGACATGATTAGGATGTGCCCCCAGATGTTTTACTTGTTATCATAACCATGGTGAATGATAGAGTAGCTAGAGTTATTCTCAAGTGCTGGATTCACAACTTTATATGAGCAATGATGATTCCTGAGGATGATTATGATAAGTAGACTAAATAAATTGATTAGTGGACCGAGACATATTGGCAAAAGGAGAAGCTAAAGTGTTGTTCCCTTTTGATAGAGAATAAGGATTGAGACTGAGTTTAGACTCAGGTTTTTTAGAATGAGACTTTCTACTTTTATTTATTTTGTTTGTTTCTTTTGGTTTTCTATCTCAAATATCTTGTTTTGATTGTTCCAAAACATGAATAAGACCTCAATAAAACATTACTTTATTTGAGATCTTAATTCTGCCTAAGCCACCATTTTAGATTTTCAACTTAGCGAGCTTCTTTTATTGTTGCTTAGATCGCCTTTTTAGTTTTTAGTTTAAAAGGTTATACCTTTAATTTTTCCTAAGCTATCCTTTCTGATTTTCAACTTAGCAGGTTTCATTATTATTTTTTTATTTTGTTTATTTGTGTTGTTTAACTCTTACATGCAATGTTAAAGAGCCCAAATGATAATGAAACTTTGATTTTTATTAAATGCTTTGGACATAACCTAATGAGGGTTGCCTACATATCTCCTTACATTGAATTTTGCAAATTTGAATTCAAAATGTAATTTATGATTTTGGAAAATCAGGTCCACATAGTTCTTATTACAGTGATGTACTGCTTGGATGCATGCTGATGCAATAAGAACACTATATGAAGTATTTATTGAGCTGATCGAGATTGTTTGGATGATTGAATTCATTGTCATCGATGTCCATCAGGATGACACCTCCACCTGATATGATCTTTTTAATAATGTATGGTCCTCTTTAAGGAGGTCTAAATTTCCCTCTATGGTTGTTTATAAATTGTTTAATTTCTTTTAGGAACAAATTGCCTTCCTAAAGATTATAACTCAAAACCTTTTTATTAAAGTGATTAGTGAGCCTTATCTGATAATTCTCAGTTTGTTGGAGTGTTTCAATTGTTTTTTTCATCGATCAGGTTAAGCTGGTGATAGTAGACATGTTGCCAGTCGAGTTTAGAAATTTGAGATTCTTTGAGAACTTTGGCTATCTCAATTTCCAATTCTATGGGGAGGATTGCTTTCATTCCATAGACTAGCAAGTATGGTGTGGCTCTGATAGCCAATTTATAAGTGGTTCTGTACCCAAGGAGGGCACTTGGCAAATGTTGATCCCAACCTTTGCGACTACTGATCATTTTGTAAAGCATGTTCTTTAATACTTAGTAGGCAGCCTTAACTGCTCCATTGGTTTGAGGCTTGTATTAAGAATACATATGATTCTCAATCTTTTCCTTCTATAGGAGAGTGATTACTTCTTTCTAAAAGTGAGAGCCATTGTCTAAAATGATCTCATGTGGGACTGCATACCTCATGATGATGTTGGTTTGATAAACTAAGCTATCTTCTTTGAGTTTAGGACTTGGTAGTGTGTAACCTTAACCCATTTGGTGAAATAGTTGATGGCTACCCAGATGTACTCGTGACCAATAGTGGGCTTTGGTGAGATTTTACCATTGATGTTAATGCCCCAAACAACAAAAGGCCAAGGACTTGAGATTTGATTAAGTGGAGAGGATGGAAGCTTTTAAAGCTTGGTGTATTCCTAGCATTTTAGGTACCATTGGGAAAAATGTGGATAGTCACTGTTCATGGTTAGCCAATAGTATCCTTGGTTCATAATTGTGGGATATAGCCCATCCATTCATATGGTGCCATCTGTCCCACCATGGATCTCCTCTATGGTTTTGTTGGCTTCTTCGTCAGAGATGCACCTCAGCTGGATTCCATTCTAGATTTTCTTGTAGAAGATGTCCCCACTTGGTATATATCCACTGACCAATTGCCTTATGGTTTTCATTTCTGATTTAGAGGCACCTTCGGGATATTCCGCTTTAGTAAGATAGGTATAAATTTCCCAATACTAAGGCTTTTCTTGAGCTTCTTGGATGTTCATGAAGTGGACTTTAAACTTGATTTTTGCTTGATGCTTATCGAAATAGGTCAGATAAGGAAATCATCACATATGTTTATCATGGATGTCAAAGTTACTAGTGCATCGGTAAACCTGTTTTGAGTTCTAGGCAAGTAGTGGAAGGAAAAAATATCTAAATTAATTGTCAATTCTCTGAGGTTTTTATGATAAGAAACCAATTACTCTTCTATGATCTTCCATTTCCCCATGGCTTGGGAAACTATGAGATTGGAGTCACCGCATACCTCCAAGTTATTGATTCCAACTTGAAGGGTAGATTCTAGTATGGAGATGCACACTTCATACTTAACTTTATTATTAGTTACCTCGAAATTTAGTTTAATTGCTAGAGTTAAACTTTCACTAGTAAGCATAGGGAACACCATTCTAACACCATATCCTTTATGATTGGTTGCTCCATCAAAATACAGCTTCCATGTTTAATGTTGGAGGAATAGGATTTCTTCATCAGGAAACTTAGGTTATTCTCAATGATTGTCTATCGGGGCAACTGTCAATTGGTTGATGATGACACTACCCTTGATGGCTTTTCTTTAGATATACTTGAGGTCATAGACTGCTAGGACTTCCATCCATTTAGACATTTCGTTATCAACGATAAGCTTTTCCATGAGGTATTTGAGCAGACTTTGATCAATGAGGACATGTGTGATGTTTGCCCAAAGTAATGCTTCAGTTTGTGGCACACCCATACTAGAGCTAGGAAAAGCTGTTCAATGTAACTGTACTTTAGCTCGCGAGACAACATTCTCTTACTCAATTAGTAGATGGCATTCTCTTTGTGTGAATCTAAATCATTTTGTGCTTGCATTTCCCCAATGGATTCATTAGTGACTATCAAGTATGGTAGTAATGGTTAGGACTTTGTATGACTAGCGAATTCAGAAGATATTACTTGATTTGTTTGAAGGCCACTTGGCATTCTTCATTCCACTTCTTAGAGGAATTCTTATTTAGTAAGTTGAAAATGGTACCACATATGTGGTTTAACTGGTTGTTGAACTGACTGATGTATCAAAGATGACCTAGGAATCCTTTTATCTCCTTTTTAGTTTTAGGAGGTGACATATCGATGATTGCCTTAGATTTAGTGGGTTCGATACTGATCCCTTTCTTACTAACCATGTGGCTAAGGAACACTCTAAATGAGGCTTTAAATATGCGTTTACTAGGATTGTGTTTAAGATTGTACTGGCAAAGTCTAAAGAAGAACATCTCTAGTGCTTTCAGATGTCATTCAACGTTGGTGCCTTTGATAGCCATGTCATCAACATAGACTTCCACTATTTTATGCATCATGTCATGGAAGACCGTAGTAGCCATCCTCTGATAGGTGGCTTTAGCATTCCTTAACCCAAATGGCATGACTCTATTACAGTAGGTTCCTCATTCTATAATGGAAGTTATTTTCTCTTTATCTTAAGGATGGACCAAGATATGATTGTATCTAGCAGCCAAATGGGTTATGGAAACCATCTCTGAGTCGATTAATGCATCTACCAACAAGTCGATGTGAGGTAAGGGGAAATCATCCTTATGATAGGCCTCATTCAGATCCAGTAGTTGACACATATTCTAACCATCCCATCCTTCTTTAGTACTGGAACTATATTTGCTAACCAGGATGGATAACTAATAGGCTTGATGAACTTATGATAGAGCTACTTAGACACTTCTCCTTTGATTGGAATAGACCATGTCAGCTTCACGCACCTGAGTTTCTACTTGATAGACTTGCAATCTAGATAGGTTGGAATCTTATGAACTATAATGCTCAAACCAAGGCCAATCATGTCACTGGGTTGTTAGGTGAAGCAGTCTTCAAACCTCTTGATCATAGATTCTATATCCTGTTTATTTGAGCATGTAGATGCAGCATATGTGTTTTTAGGAATGTCATAAGTGCCAGTGTTTATGGGATCTTTAACTGCATCTTTTATTTTGTTTATTATTTTATTATCTTTTTCTATTTGATTGAGGTCAGATTCATCAATTGGAACATCAAAAGAAAATAAAGAGACAAGCTCGTACTAAGAAAATTTGGTAGTCTTATTAATGAAATTGGGGAGTGGTCCACGGTTGCATCAAGTTCATAATTAAAACTTGATGGACCTATTACATCTATTTTAGACTCAGAGATAGAAGAAGAATAGGACTCGGACTCAGTCTCAGACTCGGTCTCTGATTCAAATTTAGTAATTTCAACAGGGCCCTCTTCTTAATGCCAGTTGTTGAGCTTTCTAGTGGAAAGCATGATTAAGTTGGAGAGGTCAGCTTTTTCCTCCTTATCAGCTAAGACAGCTATCTAGCCAAAGAGGCTAGCTTCCATGTTTTCCTCATAATCATTGCTCATAAAGTATATAGGCTGGCAATCCTCAGCAGTCAAATTTACATTAGAGAAGAGCTCAAAACCAAAATCTTTATGCCAATCACAAGGCAAATTCATGGCTCAAGGATAACATAGTAAGGAAGTGACTCTCCCTCTTCGATAAAGTATCCATTTAGAGTTTTGAAATTTAGGCTCAGGGGATAGTCAGCTTCACCCCCCTTACTAGCTATGATAGATCTTTCTCTCACCTAGGCTTTTGCCTCATCAATTTCATCATCAGTAGGTTTGTAGCCTAAGCCAAATGGTAAAATGAAGGATGGGTACTCATCAAAAGACTTCATTCCTTGTTGATTTTTACCCAGGCCCATACTATGGAAATATGCCATATGCTTGAAGATGTTCCTAATCATCAGGTTGCAGTACGGATCAAAGTCCAAAGAGATTAGTTCTTTCATATTTCCCATAGTCTGATGCACTAAAAGTAGCACTAGGGGTTTTAAAATTTATAATGCTCAATGACTAATTCTACCCTGGCTCTAGGTAAGTGAACCTATCGTTTGGGTAGTATAGCAGTAACGAGGTTGATCCATAGAGACGCCGACTTAAGTACTAGCTCAAACTTAAACCATTGTCTAGTTCACAATTAATATTTATTTAAGAATTGAAAATTAAAATCCTATTTACCAACAAGATAAATTTAAGAACATGCAAGATTAAGGATGAATCAAACAAGTAGAGCATCCACCTAGACTTCGACCCGTATTAGATTATATTGAATGGAAAATGACAACTCAATGAAAATTCAAGGTAATTAACAAGTGGATTTCCACACAAAATGTAAGTTTGAATCTTTCTGAAGTAGACAAACCCTAATTCCTAAGTAAAGGTTGGGAATCTCTTCTCACAACTAATCAAGTAGGAACCACATTAAAAATAAGTGAAATAGAACATAAATCCTAGGACTCCATACTTCTATCTCTAGCAAGCATAACAAACCTAATTGATTTTGAGTGGTCCAAAACCTAACTTTCTATCTCTAACAAAGAATAGGCAACATCACTCATCTACAAGCATGCAATTAAAGATGAAAAGTGCATAATATAAATCAAAATCACTATTTGAATAAACCCCTAAATATTCATTGAGGAAAATAGTCAATCAATACATAAAAACATCAAATACTCATCTAATATAAGAAGATTAGATGAGTTCAATTCATAATAACAAGAAAAGAATAAGAAATCAAAAGGGATAGAAAATAAACTAAAAAGCCCATGATGAACCATAGCTTAATCCTTGAATTCAAATGATAATCTTGCTTAATCTTACCTCCAATTGTGTTTCTCCAACTCTAATTCACTCCTTGATCTGTAAACTCTTGGATCTTGGCGGCTTTCTAGCTTTTTGGGCGAACCATAGATCTAAAAACCCAAGACAATATAAGAACCTCCAAGAGAGAGAGAGATCCCCTCAAGCCTTAACCTCTGATGTAAATGATTTCCTTTATCATTATTTAAGGCTTATTAGGGTTTAGATAGGTGTCAAGCATGGATTGGCCAATTTTTGCCAAGTCAGCATAAGTTAGATTGGTATTCAGAATCAGACATCTGAATTTCGTGTAAATTTTAGATGTCCAAATGAAAGAATTAGATGTTGTGGTCTTCTTCAAAGTTTTATATCCTTCTCTTAGATTTCTAAAGGTACCTAAATCAACTTAATTACAATTTTGTAACTAGATTTATGCTTAAAATATCGAGATAGATTCAAGCTAGTCAGAATTTCATAAAACAGACAGTGAGCTCTCATGGCCCCTGCTATAGCCAGTGACAGGGACCATGAGAAGCTACTATTTCTCCATTTACTCAACATTTCTCATATAATAGCTCACAGGCTATGAGCCAAACCATAGGGTAGCCCTATGACTTGATTTTTTACTCAGTTTCGGTCCATTTTCTTCATGTTTCGAGCTCGAACCTTGAAATAGTTCCCCCTAGCTCTAAAATTCAATTGATTACTTGGAAATGACTGAAAACACTAGAAAACACATTAAATTCAATTTAACAAGTAAAATCCACCAATAATATGGGATAAAATCATATATAATTTGCTAGTTATCACAGTCTCAATAAACTAGACAAATGAGAAGCCAGATAAAGGATATACTAACAATTCAGGTTGGATCTCAAATATAGGTGCATTATCTAGGACTTTAAATTTTCTAGATGGATCAACCTTGATAGTAAAAATTTCATTTTTTAGTAGGAACTTGACCTATTGATAAAGAGTTGATGGCACTATCGTGGCTTGATGGATCTAAAGTCTTCCCAAAAGTAGATTAAAACATGATGGCACATCAATGACTTAGAATGGTATCTTTAAATTTGTTGGGCCCATGGTGGCGATCAGAGTTGTAACCCCTAGAACTTCTATTTTCAAATTATCATAAGCCCATACAATTTGATCAGAAGGGGTAAAATCAGTAAAGCTTAACCCTAAATAGCATGCAACTTTCAATGGTCAGACATTTAAGGCAGACCCGTTGCCAACTAAGGTCATAGGGATGATCTTCTCCCTTGTGATGATAGTGATATACATGGCATCATTGTGTGGCCCCTCAAGTGGGAGTTCATTATCAGAAAAGAGATTTAAGCCCTCTTGGTAGAACTTATGATTGATGCAACTAAGGTCTCTTGAGAGATGTCAAATGATGTCTGACATTGGCTTAATGTCTTGCAAAGAGCTTGGCAGTAAGGATAAGAAGACATAAGAAGATTCCATATGGAGATGTTAGCCTGAGTCTTTTTGAGCTATTTAAGTATGGGATCCTCTTCAAGCTTAGGAGTCCCTTTGTTTTAAGCCACAAGTCAACTTGCAGATGGGGGAGCAACAGGTGCTTGTGTAATCCTGCCACTTTTAGTAATTGCATCTATTTCATCCCCCAGATGTCTTAGGTCGATGATAACACAACAATAGTCATTATGGATTGACCTTCCTAAGGAAGGTTGGCCAACAGGAGGTGAGCAATTTGGAGAGGAATTCTTTAAGAAAGATTAGCCCTCTTCAGTTTAGTGATAATCACTTAGAGTTTCTATGTCAGAAATAAGGTGTGTCATATCCCCTTCTTTAAATTCATTAAAGAGAGTATTCACATTATGCTCTAGGAGGGGATATTTGCCAATATTTGAAGAAGGCAGGAGCATATATTTGGCATCAATTAAGCCTTGAATTTTTTATGTGAGGACCATGTAGTCGTTAGTTATATAGCCTAGCCCTTGATAGTAGTCACACCTTTTAGACATTTTAAAGTTTATCAGTAATGGATTTGGAATGGGCTTGGGCTCTAGTGGTTGGAATGAAGCCTTTTCCAAGCATTATTTCAGGAGATAACTCAATGTTAGCCCCCTCAATATACTAGTTTCCTTCATTGGATCTGAAGGAGTTTGCGGACCGAAATTGCATTGATTCTGCCTTCTTTCT
>CAOJBK012812439.1:0-24656 GCA_948294925.1 Codiaeum variegatum | reverse complement strand
TTTTTAAAAAATATAAAAAAAATTTATATAAAATAAAAAAAAAAATATATATATATATATAAATTTAATTTTTTATAAAAAAATATATATATATATATATATATATATATATATATATATATATTATCCTTTAAATATGAATAAAAATATTATAGTATTCTATCCATAGTCCTATATGCTCCTGACCCGAATCCAATCTTTTGTCGTTCCTAAAGCTCTAATCAATTTTATTTTTATAACCATCCGTCAAAAATATTTCACGCCAGGTTTGTCTTCTCCGTCGCAAATTAGGGCTTTGTAAACTCTTTACAGTCTTCTAATCTTTCAATTCAATCAATCAACGAGACCTTTCAATGGGCAAAAACAAGAGGAAAAGAACCAGAACGAGTAGTCAACTCATCGACCACCACCACCACCGTCGTCTCCACCAAGACGCCACCAAAAAACACCACCATCTCTCACCCTCCTCCCTACTATCACCTCCCATTCGTCAATCTTCTCCCAATCCAATCACCAAACGCCCACATTTCATATCCTATCAAGACAACCCAAATCTCCCTCCCAAAGTCAAACTCATCTGCGAAATCATCGCCAAAACCCCATCCTCTTCCATCGAATCCGTCTTTGAATCCGCTGGCGTCCGTTTTACTCCGCCGGAAGTCGAACAAGTCCTCAAACTCTCCTACTCTTTCCCTGGCTCCGCCGTGAAATTCTTTCGTTGGGCTGGGCTTCAGCTCCAGGACAACCACAGTCCTTATTCATGGAACCTCGTGGTTGATCTATTAGGTAAGAATTTCTTATTTGAAGAGATGTGGGATGCAATTAAGTCAATGAAACGAAGTCGTTTGCTTTCATTAGCTACATTTGCTTCTGTTTTTGGTAGTTATGTTATTGCTGGTAAAGTTAAAGAAGCTATTATGACTTTTGAAGTTATGGAAAAATATGGATGTTCTTGTGATGTTGTTGCTTTGAATTCATTATTAAGTGCTGTTTGTAGAGATGGAAAGACTATTGATGCTGTTGATTTTTTAGATGTAGCTAAGAATGTTATTAGGCCTGATGCTGATACTTATGCTATTTTATTAGAAGGATGGGAAAAAGAATTGAATGTTGTTAATTCTAAGCACACTTTTATGAAAATGGTGAATGATATTGGTTGGGATCCTCATAATATTCCTGCTTATGATACATTTTTGTGTACTTTGCTTTCCGGCCGAGATGGATTAAATGAGGCAATTGAGTTTTTGCAAAAGATGAAGGATAGAAGGTGTTGTCCAGGACTTAGATTTTTCAGAGCAGCGCTCAAAGAGTGTGTGAAGGTTAATGATGTTAAGAGAGCTAGTTTGATTTGGGAGACAATGGTGGAGGAAAATGGGTTTATGCCTGATACTGAGTTGTATAATTTGATGATTGCTTTGTATTGCTACGCTACCAATACTGATTTAGCGCAAAAGCTTTTCAATGAGATGATGTATAATGGGGCATTTCCTGATGCTCAGTCGTATAATATTTTGTTTCAGTTCTTGATTAAGCGTAGGAAGTTGAAGGAAGCGTCAGTGGTGTTTAATGAGATGATTAAAAATGAGTTTTTTCCTAGTAAGGGGAATTGTAGTTCGGCAATTAGAGTGTATTTGCACGCCCAAGACCCGTATATGGCAATCAAAGTTTGGAAATGCATGATTGAGAAATATGAAGTAGACTTGGAGGAGACTGGGAATTTGTTAGTTGTGGTGCTTTGTGATCTTCAAATGGAACCTGAAGCAGCGAAATATGCTGAGGGTATGATTGAAAAAGGAATCAGACTTAGTTCTTCCACATTGGCAAAATTGAAACAGAACCTTACTCATGGAAGAAGAGAATTTGTCTATGAAGCACTTGTAAAAAAGGTGAGGTAGGTTAGGTCTTACAATTGTACCAACAATGCTTACCTTACATTCGCTACTGTTAGTTACAGACACTTGTATATAATTTATGCACTACTTTTATTGGGGAGATTTTGTTAGAAAACATAATGCTAAATGAATCTGTTGGATTTATTTCAGTATTCCTTTGATTTCTTTAGTTGTGTTATCAGTTCGGACAGACCCATTACCTAAACTCGGCCGGGACTTTCCTTTGGTCTGGGTCAGTCTGCTTTGGACCTGATTTGTACTGAGCCATTGCTTGGCCTAGGCTGAGCCAAAATGGGCCGGTGTGATTATTCAGTATTTTCAAATTAGGCTTAGTTGAGTTGAGTAGTTACATAATGTTCTTTTTGCTGCAAACAATCAGTTCTATGTTTAGGAATGGTTTAAGTATAAAGAGGAAAACGTGGCTTGTTGTCACCTTAAGACTGTATCATATTTAATGTAAAATTTGACTACATAATTTGCAGATTTTTTCTTAATCTGTGGTGTATCTTGGACAATCACATAAACCATATAAGTTTTTTCTTGTTCTTTCATTTTTATTTAATTTAATTTTTTTAGTTTTGTTGCATGGAACAAGACAAATGAAAATCAAAACCTTTAAAAGAAACACGATATTCGCAATTGATAATAAATTCAGACACACTGGTAAACTTTTTTCTTTTTGCCAAACGGTAAGCCCTTTTTGGTTCATCAAGATTTGCTGAATTTCATTTTTCTATCTGCTGTCTGCAAGATCTCTTATTAATATGGCAAAAATGAACTAACAATAACATGGAAAATCTTCAAACATAGTTTTGATTAAATAATTATTCCTGAATTACAGTTCAATTTTTTTAAATGAAAGGATTCAAAATTTTTAATAGTGTAGTATTTAATTGTATGATGATGGTTTGAGCTTTTTTTGTAGTGAGTCCCAATTGCTCGATAAGCCCAAAATAAGTAAATTTCGAAAAAAAGGACCTAAAAAACGTGAGCGGCAGGATTCGAACCTGCGCGGGCAAAGCCCACATGATTTCTAGTCATGCCCGATAACCACTCCGGCACGCCCACATTGTTATTAGACATTTTACAAAAATATATTTATATTATTTTTTATAAAGCTTGAAATGTTTTTTTTTTCCAAAGGAGCTTGAAATGGGTTTAAGTTGTGTGGTTATGAGGTGTTCATGTCTAGGGGTAGACAAAAACCAAAATTTTTTTTGGTTAATTCAGTGACCGAACCGAAATTATAAATCAGTTTAGTTAAAACGATTTAGATTGGTTTGCAATTTGAATTTTTTCGGTGTTCAGTTTTGGTAAATTTTAGTTGAATTAACCGAAAAATTGAAATTTTATTTATTAATTTTTTATAATTTATATTATACATTATCTTAAAATTTTGGTTATTTCAGTGATCGAACTAATTTTCTATTAATATGGTTCGGTTCAGTGTATGAGCTTTTAGAAAATCGATTTTCAGTTATTTTGGGTTATCAGTTCAATTTTTAAAAACAAGAAAAAAAATCATTTAATTCAATTTCGATTCGGTTTTGAATCAAACCGAACCGTTGCCCACCTCTATTCATGTCATTCTTCTAAATATTTTTATTTATTTATTTTTGCTGCTAGCATGAGATGGTCTGGTGTACTCCAATTGTGAGAGGCATCTTTAAACTCATACCATGCCCAGATTAATTTCCGTTCATGCTGGGTAGGACATGTTAGGGCGACAAAACACTCTCTCAAGAGTTTTAAAGTACCTGCATTTTAGTTTTTTTTTTTTATAATAATTTTCAATATTAGTTGTATATTTTGAAATCCAATGAATGATGCATGTAATTGGATCACGTTGTTGAAGACTGATTCCTTTAGTAGTTGGATTAGAATTACCTGCACAGGAAGAACACTGGTCAGGGGTGTCCAGACGTTATGTCCGACGATAACCCTCCGTCGCTCTATTCAGAATCTCTGTTAAGATAGAAAAGCTTTCAAAGATGGATTTTAGTTTAGAGTGTGCTTTAAGTGTAAAAGTTACATGTTATGGGACTTTGGACGTTGTATTTATAGGGTGAACACCCTGTTAATGGGACACTGCTCCGGATTCACTGCAGGGTATCTCATGATGGGACTTGTGACATCTATCCCTGGTGACCCCGAACCACCGAAGGCTAATAAGATAATTATATAAGATGCTTGGGGTTCGGACAGAACCAGGGTGTTGAAGGGTTCGGACGAACCCTAAATAGTTAGTCCAGGTCGAACATGGTTAGTATTGAGCCGTATCAGTTGTCCCCCTGAAGTATTAACACTCGAAGGCCATTGCAGTTTATATCTTTTTAGGGTGTCCTTGGATTGAGGGTAAAAGGATAGGATAAATAGGGAAGTACCACACTCATATTAGTCACCGTTCGTACTAGTTAGGATCCGTTAGGGCATAAAAACACTTTTTCAAGAGTTTTAAAGTACCTGCATTTTAGTTTATTTTTTTAATAATTTTCAAAATTTATATATTTTGAAAACCAATCCTACTAGATTCATTCCAATTTATTTCTCTTTAGGGTGTGCTTGAATTGAGGGTAAAAGGGGAGAATAAATAGGAAGTAATTATTATGAGTGTTATTGTGTATTTGAAATAAGGTGGAAAATATTAGGGGTGAGCATGGTTTGGAGATTTAAAAATCTCTAGATCTGTCCCAAATATCGGAGATTCCTAAAATTGAATATCCAGAATCGTCCCAATTTTTTCGGAACGGTACAGTTCGGATATTAATATCTTCGGGTAATGGTTCAGAACAGTTCGTGTTCGGATATTTACAAATTTTTTATATGATTTTAAAAATATATACACACAAAATTAAATAAATATAAGTATAATTGTCTTCATGATAAATAAAATCTTAATTGTAATGCACATTCAAAATATGTACAAAAAATAAATCAAACAATCCAATAGATTTAAAGGCGGAAGAAATAGGTGAAGTGAAAAGAAGAGAATTAAAATTTCTTTGTATTTTTTAAAGGTGGAAGAATAAAAAGAATGTGAAAGATTGGCTCTATAGAGAATAGAATGACTAAATAGATATAAGATTTTATTTTTAAGGATTTGAGGATTTGACATTTTTCCTATTTCAAAATGTAGTAATTTTTAATTTTTAAGTTATTTAATTTTTTTTTCTATTATAAATGTTGATTATTATGTCATATTATAAGTGATATTATAAGTGAGTATTTTTAATTTTATCTTTTAATTTTCTTAATATATTTAAATAAGTATACTATTCTATCCAGTGTGTGTGTTTAAAAATTGGTTTTAGTATCGGTTCTTTCGATTCGGAATACTTCGGCTTGGTTTGAAACGGATCTCAGTTCGAATATCTGTTAAACTCTAATACTGTACCATAAATAAAAAATCGAAATGGTTCGATTCGAAGAAAGTTAAAAATCAACGAATATTTTTAATTTTGAATCTTTCAATTCGAATTAATATCTCTGAATCTCATGCTCAACCTTATAAAATATTAAAAATGAAATATTGCCAACATAAAAATAATCTATTACCTTAAATTATTCTAAAATAATAATAATTACTCTATTAATAATTTTTCCATAAAATTTACTCGCTTAATTTTCCCATCATTCCAACATACCTTTAATATTAAAAAGAAACGGAAAAAAAAAACGACTCATAAGATAAGAGAAAAAAAAAAATCCTACGCTTAAAGACTGTCGAGAAGTCACTTTCATGTCATAATGATTAATTGAATGCTATACCTAAATTTCTTTGCCAATTAGTAGAAAAAACGTAGTAATAGAAAAAAAAGACCACGTTAATTTACATAGACGTTGAACTAGTCCAAATTTTATTTTGCATTAATTGAGCATTTCATTCACATTTATTTACGCATCCGCTCATGAGCTTCATGCATGTATGACACGCACATATTAAATTCACATTACTGGGAATAAATAAAAAAGGAGATAAAGGAGTGTTGAAATTCGAACTAGAGTTTGAAGATAAACAAGAGAAATACTTAAATAGGAAATTCTTTTTTTTTTCTTTTCTAAATTAATGTTGGGTACACGACTCATATTCAATGTTATATTAAGGCCACATGTTATAATAACAAGGGACGAAATACCCAATTTGATACAAACATCTCAGTTGAATTGTTCACGATTTTGGTGTCAGCAATCTAATTTTTTCATATTACTAATTAATTTTTTTAAAATATTAAGAAAAAATTACTTGTACGTAATACTTTATTTCTAGTGCTTAAAAACAAAATTTACCCAACTTTCACTAAAATTTATCTTAACTGAAGTGCATAATTAGTACACAAAATTATGCTCCCATTAAATTTTGTAACTTTATCCCGCGAAATTAGAATTTGTGAATTTCTTTTCTGGCAACAATCTATTTTGTATGATAGACTCGAAATAAAAGAATTTTTTCTCAACAAACTATTTCTATGGATTCAATTTTATTTAAAATTAGGAATTGCATTCTTTTGAACATTCATTTAACTAGAAATAATAGTTTGAAATCGGGACACCAAAGGCCTTGGATTCACGGAGAGGAAAGATAGAGATTTTAGTTTTTTCATGTTGTCAAAGAGCTAGACAATAACAATATATCAAGTACCCAATGGAATTATCATGATGTAGAAAACAATAATAAACAGAAGGTCTCTCTCTACTCAATAGAAGATAAGTATAATGATGTACAAGAGATAAATACAAATTATATTTCATATTTTGTCAGCTTACCTCAATCTTAGCTTGGTGAGGTAATACACAAAGATTGGCTCGAAGAAAATGGAAGCGTTGCACAGCTAGCCCTTTGGTGAATACGTCGACCAACTGTTCTTAGCTGGGCGCATATTTAACTTGAAGTTTTCCTGCTGCTACTCGCTCTCTAACAAAGTGGATGTCAATTTCGATATGTTCGGAGTGTGCATGATGAACTGGATTTACTGTCATATAAATAGCAAAATTATCACAATAAACAACAGGTAGCAGAGACAATGAAACATAAAGGTCCCTAAGGATATTTTCAATTCAATTGAGTTCAGCTACCCCTGCTGCAGTTGCACAGTATTCTACCTCGACACTTAATCTTGAGACCATTGTTTGCTTCTTTGCGGACCATGATATCAAGTTGGAACCAAGAAAAATACAAAAGCCCATAGTAGACCTTTAAGTGTCAGAACACCCTGCCCAATCAACATCATAAAAAGTTGTTAAAGAATCTGAACTATTGGAATAAAATTGCAAACCATAATGTGTTGTTCCCTTAACATATCGTAAGATTCTTTTCACAGCTACGAGATGATTTTCCCATGGATTTCCCATGAATTGACATACCCCATTGACGACAAAGGATATATCTGGTATGGTGAAGGTTAAATATTGTAAGGCACTAAACCAAACTTCTATATTTCTGTGGATCATTAAGGAGAGGACTGTCACACGTCGTCAAATTATCTCTATAACTAATTGAAGATAACATCGGCTTGCTGAATTCCATTTGACACCTTTCAAGATGCATGAAGCATACTTAGATTGATCCAAAAATAATATTTCCTATTTTCTTGTAACTGATATGCCGAGAAAATAATGCAAGGGGCTTAACTTAGTCATTAAAAATTCAATTTTGAGGCTCTGTAACAAGGAACACAATAAGCTAGAAGAGGAGGATGTGAGTATTATGTCATCCACATATAATAATATAATAGCCATACCTTGAGACCTACTGAAAATAAACATAGAATTATCAACTCTACTACTTCGAAAACCAAGAGAAAGTAAGAAATTATGAAACCAATGAAACCATTCCCTCAATACCTGTTTGAGGCCATTGATAACTTTGTTTAACTTACAAACATGATTAGGAAAATCCGGATGCTTGAACCCATTTGGTTGTTTCATGTATACTTCTTCAGTCAAGAACCCATTTAGAAAAATATTTTTGACGTCTAGTTGATGTATAGACCAATTTCTAGAAAAAGCCATGGCTAGAACTGTCTTAATACTGGCCTAACCATCGGACAATAGGTCTCATCATATTCGACTCCAGGCCGTTGATTGAATCCTCGGGCAACCAAGCATGCTTTGTATCTCTCCAAACTTCAATCTGATCTCATTTTCACTTTGTACACCCACTTGTAACCCACTATATTTGTATGTGCAAGCTTTGGTAAAAGAGTTCATGACTTATTTTGAACTAAATCGTTATACCCAATTGCCATGGCCTCATGCCACTCCTTTGATTTTTGAGCTTTAGTATAGGACATTGGTTCAATGATATGAGGTGTTGAGGTGGTAGCATGATAGGATGGAAAATGTTTAGGCTTAGGGTTTCCAGTTTTGGTTCGAGTTACCATGGTATGGATATTAATGGCAAGCGATTTTGGAGGTTTATATTTAGAAGGAATATATGGTGTCTCAGG
This sequence comes from Codiaeum variegatum, assembly GCA_948294925.1. NCBI lineage: Eukaryota > Viridiplantae > Streptophyta > Magnoliopsida > Malpighiales > Euphorbiaceae > Codiaeum > Codiaeum variegatum. Next base: position 16,318 of record CAOJBK012812439.1, on the reverse strand, counting down.
TAGCTTCTCATATAATATTGAAGGTGCCTTTTGGATAAAATTAGCTAGAGTTGGAGGATTAACAGTTGTAGTAGGAATGAGAGATTGTGATGGAGAAGAGATAGGAGCAGATGTAGCAGATGAGGATAAAACAATATCTTTATTGGTAGAAGATTGAGGTTGGAATTGAGTCTTTAAATCAAGTAGTGTATTTGGTAAAGACCAGGGAACATGGACAAAAGGAGATTTGAATTGTTGTGTTTTAGACAAGGAAGAAGATGATTGGAATTGTGAATAGGGAAAGATAGACTCAACAAATTGGACATGTCTTGAGATAGGTATGTTATGTAAATTAAGATCACCTATACCGTTTATGAATTAAAGAATACCCAAGAAACATATAGGGAGTTGAACGAGGTTAGAGTTTATTAGTTCCATAAGAGGACAAATATTGGTAACATAGACAACCGAAGACCTTTAAAAAATTTGTTCAAATGGATACAAAAGCCAGGTAACTTATGATACAAAAGCTCAAATGGAGATTTTTTTGTTCAATATGGGTGTGCGCAACCTATTTAAAATGTAAATAGTAGATTGTACAGCCTCAACCCAAAATTTTGATGGTAATTTTAGCCTAAAAAATCATTGTACAAACCATATTCAACAATTTATGATGTATCTGTTCCGCTGCACCATTTTGTTATGGGATATGTAGACATGATAATTGTAGATGTATTCCTTTAGAAGCGACAAAAGATCGAAATTTGTTACTTGTAAACTCTCCTCCACCATCACTCTGAAAAATCTTTATGTTTGTTTCAAATTGAGTCTGAATGAATTATTGGAAATCACAAATTTATCAAACACATCATATTTATTATGTAAAGGAAACAACTACATATAACGACTAAAATCATCAATGAACACAACATAGTATCAATAACTAGAAAAGGATGAAACATGTAAAGTCCAAACATTTGAATAAATTAAATACAAAGGAAGCATATGCTCTTACATGCTTATTGAAAAAAAAAGGCAAAAAAATAATTTTACTAATTGAACAAACATGACAGTGGGAATTTTCAGGCCTATCTAAGGAAAAATTAAAACAATTCCTAAGAAAACTTCTAAGAATTGGAGTACTACAATGACCAAGACGAAGATGCCAAATCTCTTAAGGTAAATGATTGGCGACATACGCAGAAGCATGGTTCTTAAGATCGAGATCCGGATTGTAGGATCGTACGATCCTATGATCCAAATATCATAAAATGATATGGATCGCTATAGGATCGCACCCATTGTAGGATCGATCCTACAACGATTTTAGGAATCCTGCATATTTATAAAGAAACGATGTTTATGAACCATGTTTTGCAAAAAAAAAAAAATGTTAAATCTGAACCATGTTTTGCTTTAAAAAAATGTTAAATCTGTTCCGTTTCAGTCCTAATAACTAATTTATGTACAAAATCAAATTGATGAAACTTATTTATAATAATCATGATAATAAATAATATTTTTTATTGATATTTTTTTAAGTTATTGCTAACTATTATTTATTGTAACATTTTTTTAAATTATTTTTAAAGTATTGCTAATTAAAAAATATTTATTTTTATATATAGTGAATATGATAAAATTATAAATGTTGTTACATATTATTAATATGGGAAAGTATAAAAAAGTGCCTTGTGATTTAACGTGTTTGCAATTTGGAGTCTATGAAATTTTTGTGATAATTTAGGATATGTGGTTCAATTTGTTAGCAAAATAGGATTTCCTTACATTTTCATCCGACGTGTCACTAACATGGCGTACACATGTTAGGTGAAAAATGACGCAATGTCAGTGCCACTTAGGATGAAAATGAGCAAAAATCCTAATTTGCTAACAAATTAAACCACAAACACTAAATTATCACGAAAAATTCTACATACCCTAAATTGCAAATGCGTTAAACCACAATGCCTTTTTTTGTACTTTGCACTTATAAATATCACTAGGATGACATATAACAATACTTTTAAAAAAAAACAAAAATCGACTACAAATGTTGTATTGGTGAATGCCAACAATATTAACAAATGTTGCTTTATTATTAAATAACACTTGAATAAGTTACATTTAATCGATATTTGTAAAAAAAGATATAGTATATATATAGAGAGAGAGACATTTTCTTAATTTTTAATAATATTTCATGAATGTTATAATAAATCATTTTTGTTATAATATACATACTTGTTGTAAAACTTTAACGATTTGTTATTAATTATTTTTATTTATAAATTATTATAAAAATTTTAATATTTCCTGTATGTTTATCATGTAGAACATTTGATATAGATGGACAGTGGTAACTAAATCTTGTGGTTTATAATGCTTAAACATAACTTTTACTTTGAATTTGAGTATAAATCTATTTATTATTATTTTTAGGCTATTTGTAGGATCTTACGATTCTATGATTCGATCCTGAAAGACTCCAATCGATCGAAAGTAGGATCTCGATCCTGATAACCTTGCGCAGAAGGACTTGAGGTGGACACTTTTTGACCAAAGCTTGGAGGAAAAAAATATGAATCACTAGGATTATTGCAACGAAGAAGTGGCATCTTGGTTTGGAAATCCTTCACAGAAAAACCAAAAGGATCAAACTCCATGGAATATGAATTGTCAGTTGTGAAATGTTTGATAGAAACGAGATTTGACTTAACACTTGGAACAACTAAGACATTATGCAAATTAATTTTTTTTATTGAGTTAAATTTGATGATTGAAAAATAGAGGTGATAGGATGAGAGGATCCATCACCAAACATGACTCGATCACAACTAGAGTAAATATGAGAAGAAGAAAGATTACTAGGATTGGATGCCATATAAGAAGTTGCACTGGTATCAAAAAGCCATAAATTTGCAAGAGGTTCTTGAAGATGTGAGGCTTGAAAGGCTTGATGTTCAAGTGCAAATGATTTTTGTGATGGTGAATATATAGATTGAAAGGAATGTGTGAAATTACTAATAAAATGTTGATAATCTTAAGTGATAAGATTATAACCATTACACAATTGACATTGAGTCATTGGAGAAACGGGATGAGAACCTAGAATACCATGGAAATTATTTGTTTGATGGGGAAAATTAGGAACAAGTTTGGTAATCATGAGAGTAGTTATTGTGATGGTCATAGCCACGACGACCATGTTCTCGACCTCTATACTATCATTGATTATTAGAACAAAAAATTGACAAGACTAACATTGTGTATTGGAAGAATAAGGAATTGAGTTTTGAGAATTGGTGTTAGTGGTTGTAACAAAGGTTATTTGATCAGAGTTGGTGGACTTATTTAGCTTGGCCAAATGAATTTCATGAAGATAAAGTTTTGTTATTACATCAATGAAAAGAAGGTAAAGGTCTTCGAGAACGAAGAGTGACAAGGACTGTTTCATACTTTTTAGGTAATCCTTTAAGGATTTGAAGAACAAGATCAGACTCAAAAAGATTATGGCCAACGGAAAGAAGGGAATCATATAGAGTTTTCAATTTTAAAGATATTCATCAATGGTGGAACCTCCCTTGGTAGCATTATAAAATTCATATTTCAATTGAATGAGTTGAGAATATGCCTGGTCTTTGAATAATTGCTCAATAGATAACCAGACTTATCTAATAGTTAACTTAACATTAGGTTTGAGAAGACTACGAAGGATATCAGAAGAAATTGTGGCTCGGATCAAGATAGCATAAGAGCATCAATACGAAACTGAAAAAGGAAGGCAGAGTTAGGTGTTACTGAGTCACCTGAATGTGTGATTGTTGCAGGCGGGCATTCACTTGTGTAATTTATATGATCATATACATAATAACCAGTAAAAACATAGATGATCATTGATTGTCAGGGGAGGTAATTGGTGAGATTGAGTGTTTCACTCATAAGATTATGAATATTAGAGACTAAAAAAGAAGGATGGGAGGAAGAAGACATAGATATAGAGGAGGACATAGACACAGAAGAAGCTGACACAGGAGATGAAGAAGAAGTTGCTGAAGATATGGTTGAGGAGTTTGTGTTGGTCATAGCTCTGATCCTATATAAACAGTAATAAACAGAAGGTCTCTCTCTACCTTAGGTAGATGAGAACACATATATTTATACTACAACAACGTACAAGAGATAAAAACAAATTATATTTCATATATCACTTTAAACAACCACTTATTTTAATGGCAAATGGTTTGTCTCATTTTTACCTTCTCTTAAATTTCAAAATTTTGATTGTTCTTCCTTACAAGACAAACAATAAGTTATCTTGATAATGCTACCAAGGGGTTTAAGGGAGTCAAAATTTAAGAGTAATTATTTTGAGTGAGTTTTTTTGCCACCTGTACATAGTATAAGTTATATAGAATAGTCTTTTGAGTTTTGTAACGACAAATGATCTCCATAATTCTTGATTCAACTCCAATTTCACTAATCATAGCCCTATTTGTAGCCCTTTCATTGCGATTGACCTGCAAAACCTCTTCTCTATCTTCGATTCCCTCCATTTTCAATCTTAGAATCTCAAATTTACAAACAAAACAAGAAAACAAAAACAATAATAGCGATATCTCAAGCAAAATGCTATGATTCCATGAAGAAATGCATAAAAGGGAAGAATAATCGAAAGAAGAAGTATTATTTGTATTATTGTAAAATGTATATTCTGTACATCGTGAATACACTATCTTGCTATTTATATATAATATTAAAACCAATAATAAGAAGACACATCAACAATATATGTAACTAACTCAGAAGACTATTCTATATAACTTATACTCTGTACAAGAGTAAATTCACTTCCATTAAACGTGCTCAAAGTCTAAATAACAACAAATACATTAAAATTCAAGGACAATACAATATGAGAGAAACAATATAGACTTAATGTCCATATATGTCATATCCATACAATGGGTTGTTACAATAGAGCTTTCAGCCCAACAATATATTAGCCCACTAGCCTATAAATTTTTGCCTCTAAGATTAAAGCTCTTCATTCTTCTCCGATAACTCCAGTGATTGACGAACGGACGACAAAACTTTAGTGACAAATGAAAACATAATTAGATCATCCTTAAACATCATGCATTCATGCTTCAGACCTTGAAGCACTCTTTCAAGGATAACATCAAGAGTAAATTCTCAAGAGCTCAAAAAAAAAAAAAAGAGGTCAAGCTAAGAGAGAAGATTAGATCTTTCACCACAAGCCCACATCCTCAAATCATGTTTTGGATTTATCACTATTTGCACTGGAGATGAGTCTCTAAGAATGCTTTTAGCAAGATCCTTCCTTACCCACTGCTAGCCAAAATAGATTGAATTATAGACGAAAGCGGCATCAAAACCACAGATGAAAGATACCATTTTTTGGGCACTTAGGACAGCAAAATAAAAAATTTAGGGTGAAAAGCGTCAGTGATAGGTAACTTTTGCTTATTTTTCCATTTTGATTACTAACATTTGATTTATTTCATTTTAATCACTAACCTTTTATTTTATTGCACCGGCAGGTTACTAGGAGGTTTTATGGCCTAAAATCTAACGTGCCAGGCTTACCTAATTGACATATGGCATGCCACATGTCATGTCACAACTCCTAGCCCACACGTGTCATGCCACGTCAGATTTTCAGTCATGAGACTTCCTAATGACTTGTCGGTATAATAAAATAAAAGGTTAGTGATTAAAATGAAAAAAAAAATTAAAATTTAGTGATCAAAATGGAAAAAACAAGCAAATGCTAGTGATCACTGATGCTTTTTACCCAAAAAATTTACTAGACTTTTGGCTTATTAATAGGGTTGGACAAAGGTTTGGTTCAAACTGAACCGAACCAAAAAATGAAAAATTCATTTTTTTACAAACTGAAATTGAACCAAAATATATATAAATCGAAAAACTGAAAAACTAAAATTTTAATTTCCTAAAACCGAACCGAACCATTTTTAAAAAATTTGGTTCGATAATCAAACAGAACCAAAATTTATTATAAATATATAATTTAATTTATAAAAAAGAAATATAAAATTATAAAATATTAATAAAATTTCAGTTTGGTTTTTCAAATGGTGAAACCGAACCAAAAATAAAAAAATTTTAAAAAGTGAAACTGAACCGAACCATTTTACCCGAATTATCCAAGCTATTTTTTTATTCGGTTAATTCTAAATATCGACCGGTTTGGTTTTGCCTAGGCCTTCTTATTAACAAGAAAACTTGAAAACTAAGAAGAAAGATATAGGAAAATAAGTTGAGATGGGCTCTCCTACCATTAGAAAATATCTAATGTGAGTTTACTATTTAAATGCTTTAAGCAATTATTCACTTCACACTTGATTATATGATAACTCGATATACTAGATCTCATTATTTATTTTGGAGCATTTAATGTATAATCCTTCTATGTCATTTTAACAAATTGCACACACATTAAGAAATATTATCAAATGATTGATATATCCTTATTAAATAGTCAACACTTATTCTAATTACTAATTTAAATATATTAAAATATTTATTTCAAGGTAATTAAATAGAAATAATTTTAGAAAAATAATGACAATTATCCATTAAAATCTTATAATGACCCTTATCCTGAGAATTTTTTTAGTTAAAACGACACTCATTATGTGACGGAGAGAGCATTTCAAGTTGGCTATCATTTTATACACATACTATATATGGTTATAATTTTTTGTAATAATGTGTCCACCAATACAATGAGAGGAGAGTATTTTAAGAAAAAAAAATATATATTAATGTCTTTTTACTTGAAAAAAAAAAAGACAAATAAGATATAAATTTAAAAAAAATTCAATCTCCTATTGATTTGGTACTAGAGATTAACTCATGTATTGGGTATATCAAATTTTTTCAACATGGATAAAATATTAGTGTCATTAATATTTCATTTATATCTTCTACATAAATTTTCCTGGCTATTAATATTTTATCTTAGCTATATATATTTTTTTTGAAAAATCTATATATTTTTAAACTAATAGTAAGGTGTAAATAGTTATGTCCATTTAAATTGAATCTATAAATATAAATAATTGGAGTATGTTCCTCTATATTAGGTAAGATTTTGTCTTATGACACCCGTATTAAAAGAAGATGGCTACTTTTTGTTGTGGAGCATGCAAACTATTGAATCCTCCATTGTATTTTAACTTTATTATCTAGAAAATCAAAATTGTCTGTCTTTCATTCATCCCCACCCCCTCTAAAGAATTCTAAATCTGACAGTTGAATTGCAAATATGAACCATATGATTCTCAATTCTGAACCTATTCCCTTGCAGTCGTCCTGTTGATCTTCCTACTGAGAGGCAAGCAGGTCAAGCTTTTGATATTGGTGAACAACTTGGCCTATATAATGCGAGCCAGAAACACAAAATTTGCCTTTAGCTAACCAATAATATTAAACAAGACAAGGCCACAACAATCCTTACGCCAGTCTGATACCAATTTTTGTGTTAAACTCATTGTTGTTTTTATGTGTGTGTAGTCTTGTTAAGGGTGGTTCGGTCCTACGTTGATTTATGTATGGTAAAGTGTCGTTGTTTCCAGCTTTTAATCAGTCTTCAGTTGTCGTGTGACCTGCATTAGTAATTGTTTTAGCCCTTACTTTCAGTTTGTGATTAGTTATTTTGCTGATCTTGTTGTGTTTGCTCCCTTTTCAGTTTATCAGGCCGGTGTAGAAATAGTCAGTTCCCATTTTCAGGTTCAAACACTAAAAATCCTATAATTTAACATATAATTATAGACATTTTGAAATTGCACCCCCTCAATTATACGTGACTCTGCCACTGCTTTCACATGTCTCTAGGGGATTTGTTTAGTACTTTATTTTAAAACAAAATAACTTACTTTATTTGTAAAAAAGTTACATTTTTTTCAAAAAAGTAAAATTTCTTTTTTAATTTTTCGTAAATCATCCAATTTTTTCATAATTCTTTTTTAAATGTAAAAAAGACTTTAAATTTATAAAATACAAATTAATTTATACAAAATAATACTTTCATGAAAATTAAAACTAATTTTGAAATTTTAAAATATAATTATCTTAAAAAATAAATACAATATTTAAATATTTTTCACACATTAAATTCTTTTTATAAGATTTATAAGTACATAAATTTATAAAATTACTTTTATCATTTTAATATTTATTATTAAAATTATTTTTCATAAAATTTAACTTTTTTCACTATTTAAGAAAAATTATGAAAAAATAATTGAATTTACAAAAAAATTTAAATAAAAATTTTAATTTTTCTTGAAAAAACTAATTTTTTCATAATAAAGTAATCATACAAATCTCCTTGTCTCTAGCTCTTGTGGCTTGAAATATATGTTTTCTCCTTATTTTTAAAATTTAAAATTAATAATATAACAAATCTTGCTATATAAAAAAAGTAAATACCAGTTTTTTTTAAAAAAATTTAAATCATTTATTTTTCAAACAATGCAAATAAAAATTATAAATTTCTATATTATAAGTAATTGTAATTTTATAACTATTTGTTATTTGTATTTTATAGCCTTATAAAATTTTTAGAAAATGTTCAAGTAATAAGAAAAAGAAAAAAAATTATTTTCACTTATTTCATCAATAATTTTTTTAAAATTATTCCTTCAAATTAGAAAGCTCCATATGTGGGCATTAGGTCTAAATTTTCTTTTATGAAACAAATAAATAAAACAAGTTCAAAATTTTAATTTGATTAATTTGAAGTTTGAGAATCCTAAAGTTAAGAGCATGTTTGATACTATTTTCTATTTTCTGTTTTTTAAAACATAAAGCTAACATTTTGAAAATCAAAATTTATTATTTTTAATTTTTTATTTTTTATTTTTAACTTGTTTTTAAATAAATATAAAATAAAATGATATATATATATATATATACTTTAATTTTTAAAATTTGAAAACAAAAATAAAAAATAGAAAAAAAAATTGATACCAAACGTACGTAAATAAATAAATTTGATTGTATATGCTCATGCACGAACTTGCTTCACATGGGCCCTTTCCCTCATTTTATAGGAGCAATGAGAATATTGCCACATTGTTAAGCAAGAAGGACCCACTTACATATTTTACTTCAATTTTTGAGATATTATCACAAACTCAAACTTTTAATACTATTTGTATTTTTCTAATGAAAAAAAAATTATTTTTTAATTTAATAGTGTTAACACCGGCCCATGAGTGGCCGAACCAACCCATGAGAAAGAGGGTTAGCCAAAGGGAGGGTCATACTCAATCCCAATTAAGGGAACTCGGGCCGATGCCTCGCCATGGGTTAAAACCAAAAATAGCATGTGGCCCATGTAACAAGACGCAAGCCCAAAGGTGAGGCCCATCAAGTCGAGTTATTGGATGACCTCGATTCCGTAATTAGCCATTCAACTAATGGCCCAGGGCTGAGGAAAGTAACAGACTCAGGGTTGGGGCCCAAGTCTGAAACGAAAAAGGTCTGAGGAGTTCTGCCACCAGTTTAGGGAAAAAACCCTATATATTTGTGAGAAAAATCAAGGACAAAGGCATCTCTATCATCAACAAACCTTAATTTTTACTCAGGCAACCCTAGATTTATCATAACATATCATTTCTAGATCTTTATTAATCGCAGTTGTCCTTCCCAATCAGAGTGATAGCTAGCCTATATCTCTGTCGGAATCAGATTGGTTGACGACCCCAGCCTAAATACCAAGATACACTCCTTCGGATCAGGAGGCTTTAGTGACGACACTGCCTACATCTGGAGGAATAGATCCAACCAGAGCTCAGGGAGTTAGGATTTACGGAGACGTCATCAGCACTTCTAGAGACAATTATCAGACTTTAGGTCTATTTTTGTATTCCTTAGCTCGTTCTTTTTCTTTCAAGTAATTGTAATTTTGTTGTACTTTTTACGTACCTAAAAAATATGTTGTTTGGACTATAAATTGTCAAAGGATATTATAAACCTTGATTGAATATCGTATTCTTGAATTCCTTTTTTTTTTAATTGCTTTTTTTCTGCCTTAGACTGAGATGGGGGACCCGTAAAACTTACTTTTATCGGACCAGTGACTTGGATAGATATATCCATACCCGAGTGTCCTTAATAGCTAGGGACTCAAATTCTACCGAAAATAGAATTGGCTCGCCCAGTGGGACTCTCCCTAATATTATAATATGGCGGGTAAACAAAAACAAAAGAAAACAATGGAATCTTCTAAACCTATTGATCCTGTGATTGTAGGAATGGCAGATAGAGACATGCACATTTGGCCTCGAGAAGTACTTATTCATGGTGGATTACCACAACCTGCCCGAGGCAATACGATCAAGGGCGAGATTACTTAAGATGAGTATAATTGTGATATCGAGTCGCTTAGGCCGAGGTCTCTCTTTGACGCCGATCTTAATGATATAGGATAGAGGGGTAATGAACTAAATGGCCCAGGTGTTGCGGCCTATCTTGGAGGAAAATAGGGATGCTCAGATCTAGATGCATAACACCATGCCATCCTTTAATGAGTCAATCATTAGCTTCAACAACTTACTCGCAGGGAGGTATCAATATGTTGTTGCAAATAGGGGTACACCTACTACACAGAATCGGCAACAACCAATTTCGAATGACTTCCAGTATGGGGAGGTGAGGATTTCTCTGAGATAGAATAACCAGGGGCAATATCAGCAGCCTCGCACCAGGCTCAACATATTGGCCAGGGCCAACCCATAATTAAACAAGGTCGATATCAATACAATCAACCTCCCTTAGCATAACCATTCAGTATGGGACACCCTTAATAATACCCAAGCAGATATCAGAACCAGGGGCAACAGTTTTACCCCCAGATGCCAGCACTCAGCCAGGGCGATCAACATAATGACCTAGGCCGATATCAACACCAGGGCCAAAAAACATACTCCCTTGCTCCCATTATCGGCCAAGCTCAGAATCAGGGAGGTCAGGATCAGCCTCAACACTAAGCCCCTATACCCCCGCTAAACATTCCTTCCCAATAAGCACCATGTCTACCCCAAGATGATTATGCAACTTATGTGCCCCAAGTGCAGCCAGCAGGGGTACAACATCAGATGAACATCCTTGGGATGTATAATGCTGGTCAGTGGAATGAAAACACCTTGGCTAGACAATTACAGAGGATGAGGGTACAAATAGGCAAACCACTAAGAGCGACTCATGGATAACCATACCCAGAGTTCATTGATACTTTCAATGCATATTTGAGGGGATGCAAAGCTCTTGAGTTCACCCTTTTCTTTGGAGATGGATCTGTTAGCAAAAGAGAGCATTTGACCAGATTCATTGCCTAATACGGCGAGGCATCATATAATGGCTTCCTTAAGCTTAAGTTATTTGCCAATTCTCTTACAGGGCCAGTGTTCGAGTGGTATAGTTGGCTCCATTCAAACAACATTCACTCATAGGAGGAAATGGCTCGGGCTTTCACTAATGAGTTCTATAGCTCAGAACCAAGTACAACTTTGGCTGACCTAGCCAAAATTACTTAACTCCCAGGAGAGGCCGCTGAAAAGTACATGGTCAGGTTTAGAAAACTGAAAATTCAATCCCCAACCAGGGTCCCAGAAGCAGAATTGGTGGAATTAGCCTTTGGGCGAATGAATATGGCCATAAGAGAAAAGTTTCAAGGGCAAAAGTTCTATGAATTTTATGATCTTTTAGACCAATTAACTAGCTATGAGCAATTACTCAAGGACAAAGAATAGAAGAAGTTGACTCGATCTTATTATAAGGAACAAGTAGCATACTCGGCCTCAGATCAGGACTCAGATTTGGACGAGGAGGCTGAAATATGTGTGGTCGAGTTAAAGGAAAGAAACCCATATTCTTATCCCACCTTTAAACCCCAAATAAAGAAGAAGTCAGACATAAACAAGCTAGCTAAAGAATATAGCTTTGATATATCTAAGGCCGAGGATATCTTCGACCTCCTCTTGAAGGATGGACAGATTGAACTTAGTGCGGGGAACGTAATTCCGCCATAGGAGGAGAGGTTTTTGCTTCATTTCTTAGCCATTATCTGAGTCCAATTGCATTTAATCTGTTTGTTTAAGTGTGCTTTTAGCCTATATTTGCTTAATTGTTGATCCAGAGGTAAATGGAGCGAAACATCGAAAAAGGGAGTGAAAACGAAGCCAAAACAGAGGAAAAATGGGAAGTCTAGCACTTCACAGCCAATGGTCACAAGCGTGAGGATTGTCCGTGACCCAGTAGATAAAGCATACTTTCAGTCCAGTGAGCAGCAAGTGGCTCACCGGCAATCTTCACGCCCGTGAGCATTGCCCGTGACCACTCTGCAGCTCTCTGTTTCTCAAGGGATTTCACAGGCTAATCTCACGGGAAATGTTCAAGCCCATGAGCATTTCCCGTGACCCTCGATTTTCTAGTACTATAAAAGCCAGAATGTTGTAGAAAGATAGAGACTTTTTTACTATTCGAGTTTTCTGAGGTTAGAACCCTAGGAGAGTTAATTTTCTGAGAAAAACACATTGAGAGTCAATGTTTGAGAGAGATTACAAGATCAAGATCAAGATTTCATTAACCTTTCATTAAGATTCAACAAGGATAGATAGGGTTTGGGTATAGATATTAAGAAATCACATGGAGTTCTTAACTCTTTTCCCCTTCTCTTTTATTTTCAGTTGCAATCTTGTGGTAGTTATGAACTAAACTCTTCTAGTCCACCTATATTAGATGAGTATTTGATATTTGTATGGATTAATTAACTCTTTTCTTCAATGAATGTTCAGGTTTTCTTCAAGTATTGATTTTGATTAATATTGATACACTTTTCATCTTCAATGCATGTTTGTTGATGATTATTTGTTGCCTATTCTTTGTTAGAGATAGAAAGTTTAGGTTTTGAACACTCAGAATTAATTAGACTTGCTATGCTTGCTAGAGATATAAGTATGGATGCCTAAGGTTATGTTTATTTCACTTGTTCTTAATGTTGTTCCTATTTGATTGGTTGTGAGAAGAGATTCCCAATCCCTACTTAGGAATTAGGGTTTGTTTGCTTTATAAAGACTCAAACTTACACATCTTGTGTGAAAACCCACTTGTTGCTTGTCTTGGATTTTCATTGAGTTGTTGATTGTCCATTCAAAATAGTCAAATATGAGTCGAAGTCTAGGTAGACGTTTTCTCATTAAATCTTGTCCTTATGTTTATTTTCTGATAGTTGTCAATTAGCCAATTTTGGTTTTAAAGTTTAGTTTAGTTTTTTAATCATTATCCAAACAATCAGTTGTGAGCTAGACAATAGTCCATGTGATTGAGGTGTTTGGTTAAGTAAACTGTCCAATCCTTTAGGAGAATGATACTGACATTCACCGGTTATACTACTTGGTATGATCCCGTGCATTTGCAGGTGTTGCGGCAGAAGCACATCAAAAGGCCTAAGGTATACTATAAGTGGCACAATATTGATAGGCACTACACCAATAATTGCTTCACTTTTAATAATATAGTATAGAGAGTAATAGATGATGGGAGATTGTTATTCCCAGGAAAGGGTAAAGCTGCAATAGAGACAACACCCTTCCCCAAGGGCTCCAAGGTTGGAATTAAGGCGGGAATGATCACAGTCGATAGGACCAGAAAGGCTGGGTAATCAGGTAGATCGGCCATGGGTGAAGCTAGACCTTGACAAACTACCCTTAAGGGATGAATTCAAGAAGACAAAGGTATAAGTTATGAAATTTTCCTAACTTGCCTAAATTGGTCTAGAAGATACTAAAGTCTCAAACTTAATGATCCCAGGTATGTTGCATTGGGATGAGGATGTTGAATCTGATATGTTTAAGGAAAGGGATGTGGAGTTGATTAAACAAATCCCATTGGGCTTGCGACAAACAAAAGATGAGTTATTTTGGAATGTTGATCAGAAATGCAAAGTAGTTACAGGTTATAGGTTGGGGAGTTTGAGAATTCACCTTCTACGATATAGGAGAAGATTTGGAAATTGAATGTGCCAAGTAAGGTTAGAAACTTTCTTTGGAGGGCTTACGCAAATTGTTTGCCAACCTCAGATAACCTGAATAGGAGACAAATTATAATCTCCCAAATTTGCTTTGTTTATCTTGCCTGTAATGAATTCGTGTTTCATTCCTTGGTTGAGTGTGGAGTTGCTCGTGATTGTTGGTCTTTGGCAGCAAGTAATGTCATCTTCTGAGCAGCTTCTTCTTTTCAAGAATGGGTTGAGTTGTTTATGAACAACAATTAGATAAAGGTGTGTTATTGGATGGCTATGGTATGCTGGAGTATATGGAATAACAGGAATGATGTGGTATGGCATGACTGGAGAGGGATGGCCAAAAGCATTGTCGAACGTGCTGTAGAGATTCTTGTTCAATGGCAGGCAGCCCAATCAACTGGGGGTAGGCGCTCTACTTGCACTGTACCGTCTTCTGCTCCATATTGGATAAAGCCTAATGCAAGTTTGCTCAAATCCAATGTGGACACTTCTTGTGTCAATAATCGTTATGGGGCTGGTTGGGCTCTTAAGGAAGAGAATGGTCTGGTTATGGGTGTTGTGGCTAGGCCATTCTCTAGTCATTTTAGTGTGGTTGTGGCAGAAGCGATGGGTATTAGGGAGGTGTTGAGTTTGTTGAAGGATAAGAACTTTGATAATGTTATCTTAGAATCTGATGCTCAATTGCTGGTGAACGCTATAAACACTTATGAATTGTATTTCAATTTTTTAGGGTTATTATTGGATGATTGTTGACATTTAATTTTTCAATTTAGCAATATTAAGTTGTAATTTGTAAAAAGATCAGCAAACACTGCTGCTCATAAGCTTGCTAGAGTGGTTTGTTTTAAGTCTGGTGTCAGGGAGTGGAATGTCACTCATTTTATTATTTGTACTGATGTTTCTCTTGATGTAATGAATTAATCTCCTTTGGATTTAAAAAAAAAATAAAAAATAACATTACTCTTGCAAAAATTGCAAATCTATTCATAAGTATCTTCAAGACAATCATTGGTTTTTTTCTTCTTTTCAAAGTAATTTCTTCCATACACTATAAAAGGTATCCAACCAGTACAATGCCAAATTTGCATGAATATAAGCCCATCTCATTAAACTACACATAATATCCATAAATTGAGTTTTTAATTGAATCATGAAGCACTAATGAGATTTTTTTAAAAAAAGTTTATTCACCTTGTTAGATTATGAACCAGCCAAATGCAATTTGACACAACATTTGATAATTAATTTAAGGATAACATTGGAATTGTACTTTTAATTCAGGAGACTATTTTGTAATTGCAGTCTTAAATAACGAGGCATTTTATAACCATCATATTTAGAGTTAATTTCACTGGTGGTCACTGGATCTTTAACCTAATAACACAAAAGGTCACTATGTAACACTTCCCTTCAGAATAGTAATTCAAAATAAAGTGGTTATAACACAACCACCACTCATCCCCAATTTCCGTTTGACAACTAACGGAACTGCCACCTGTCATGCCACGTGTGGAGAAAAACTTCAGCTCAGACTCCACTAACTCCCTCTTTCTCTCACTGGTGCGTCTCCTTCATCCCCAAATCAAAAACCCTAACATTTAGCTCTTTCCAGTAAAAAAAACCAACTTGTTTTACCCAATTTCTCCTTTTAGCCAAAATCTATCCCCTTATCCATCACAATCGCCATATATTGAGAGACATAAGTATTTAGGCTAGATAAATTCTCGCTATTTTATTTCAAGTACACAAACACATACATATATCAATCAACTTAGAAAAAGCCAAAAGGAGTTATTTGTTCTTCATAAAGAATATTACTGTTAGAGATTCAATGGGGACACAACCACCAGGTAAAGTTCATTTATGTCGTTACCTCCCTGTCATAAAATTTTTCAATTAGGGTTTATTATAGTAGTTAGGTTCAAATTAAATGATGGAAGTTTTGAAATTTAGGGTTTCTAAAAATGCATAGATTATTGATAAATGCTTTGTACAGAGTTGAAATTTAGGTTCGAATCTTTGATAAATACTTTGTACATAACTGCTCCTTGTGATAGTGAGTACATGCTTTGTACCGATGCATTGACTGTCAATAAATAGGTTTTACTATGAATTAATTTTAATTTAAAAATTACTCTAAATTGAAACTGATTGAAAACTTTCCTGAATCAAAATTGTTAATATTAGTTTGATGTGATATGAATCGAATATGAAAGTAATTTATGAAAATATATTGTTATGTTTGATAGTGACAGTAGC
>CAOJBK012812080.1:0-13214 GCA_948294925.1 Codiaeum variegatum | reverse complement strand
AAGCACAATACACCTTGTCAACAAGTGATCATCGTGCCATTTTTTCCAAGTGACCCATTCCTCTTTCGAAGCCTGTAAAGGCAAAGGACCAGGAAATAATTTGTCGATCACATACTTCGTTTTCTTGTAAGAGAGGATAAGCTAAAGGTTTCATAACCAATCCACATAGTTATTACCAATAAGCTTGTTCTCATGCAGAATGCTAACTATCAAGTAGGTTGAACTCATATTATCATAATTTACTGTAGAAAATAACAAGATTGTAATTAGTACTAAATATATATGAATGTAATCACCACATTGATTTGGTCTTTAATTAAAATGGCACTCCCACTAATTTGGTGAATCCTACACTTCCAAATAGGAAATGGAGATTCCATTGGGGTGAATCTCTAGTGGGTTGATTGAAATCTTGTAAGGTGAATAACTCTCATTCATCGACTCCCTCAAGATGATTCTTGCAAGTGAGCAACTCTGTCTCATCACAACTCTTATGAGATTCAATCTATCAGCTCCTAATACTACCGGCCTTAGGTGCACATTGCCATTATTAGCCTTTCATATTAGTTAAGTTAAACCTATTGGACCAGTGAGTATGATGATTTGAACATTGCATGGCTTAGGTGCTCATTACTATTATTGACACACAATGTATCTCATACTTATAACATCTCATGCTATACAATGAATTCAAGGACACAAGTTTAGGAAGCATGTTCCAAGATTCATTGCTCCAAAGGAGAGCACTAATTTAATATTTAAAATGGAATATTTTGGTCTTTATTAATTTTGGTCTCACTTTTAACATTATCCATTTTACATGCATCTCATGCTTGAATAATATCTCATACATATCTATAAAATGGACAATAAATAAACATAAGTATGATCATAGACTTAAGTCTCAATTCCTAGACACAAGTAGTGAGTAAGGTTAATTAGGTTATCAAATCATAAGCATTAATAACTACTCTAGTCTTCATGCTCCCACTATGCATATTTATGGGTTGAAACCTTCTCTTACTCTTACATCTCCATAACTCTTTTGTACATTATGTATCCTTGGCATGCCAAGGCGAGATTACAAAATAAGATATCTCGCAGGCACAATGAACTTGAAAAAACCTAATTTAGTAATTAACACTTAATTATAAACCCATATATAATAAAATAATATTACATACCCCATAAATTCATTCATTAGGTTAAAAGTCCATGACCATCCATTCATGCCAAGATAAACACATAACAACAACATATAGCTCTTATATATTACAAATGTGTTTAGGTTCTTTAACTTTTAGAACTCTTCCAACCATTTTAAATAACTCACCTTCAACGTTTTAAAGTCCAAACATGCTTATCAGAGACATAGGATAATGGACAAATAGCATCTAAAACTCCTCGAGATAAGTAACTTAGGATTAAGAAGAAGAAACTTCAAATTCCCAATTACCGGTACCTCATGGCCAATAGTCACGGGCGTGAGCAAAGGCCGTTAGGTGCTATAGCCAATTCCAGCAAGGTATGTACCAGTCATGGGCAAACATCAGAGGCGTGATGTCCCTCAAGGGCAATTATCATGGCCGTGAGCATTGCCTGTGACCATATAACATGTTACTACTACTCAATATAGAACATCATGTTCACTTCACAGGCAATGGTCATGCCCATGATTGAACATGATGTTACTGCCTCATTTTAGAACCAAAATTTCACATCATGGGCAAACTTCATGGGCATGAACATTGCCTGTGACTGAACAGAATGGTTCAATTAACCAGGCAATAGCTAGATAATGCCTCACGGTCAATCTTCATGCCTGTGAGGATTACCCGTGAAGACCAAAAACCTAACAATTTGTGACAATTTTTATCTCCAACAAACACATAAGCATAACCATGGTTTTGTACAAAAATTGGATGGATCAACTACCACTTGAAGGATGAAATGTGAGTCGCACAATAGAAGTTAAAAAGATTTAGTCTAAAATCCGATGTGACTCGGTTTTTTATTTTCAAAACTTTTTATAAAATTATTTATCTTGCCAAAACTCTTTTAGCATGGTTGGTTTAGTTTTTCATTAAACTCTTTAATAAATAACTAAACCTAAGTTTGGACCTATATTCATATCAAGGATACTTTACCAATTATTGTGCAAAACACTATAGCAACAAAGAAGGGATTACATGTATCAAATACCTCAACTCCTTACTTTGTTTAGCTCCTCGAGTGCAAAGCCTCTAGCTCGACTCACACCAAAGCTTTCCCAATAGCTTGTGTCTCCTTATCTACTTAAATAAGCTTGAACCCTTTATTAGTTTTCTAAATGTTTGGTTCTTGCTTCTTTCTTGAAATGGATACCCTTGGGGATTTGTTTGGACTTTGAACTCCACACACACTTCTTCTCAAAGATTTAAAAGTAGAGTTTATAGTTGAAAAACTCTTCTTCAAAAATAAACTCCCTCTCACTAAAATGGTGTGTTAATTTGAACTTTCTCTCTCTAACTCTTAGAGAGCTTCTCACTCTAATTCTTTGGAGAATAAGATGAATAGTGTTGATGTTCAAATCTTAGGCAAAAAAGATGATAACCCACTTCTTATGTACCTATGCTTTTTCCAATCAAACTTCTTTAAAGTAAGGATGAGTTAGTAAAGATGATGGTTACTTATGCTAGCATTCATTTGACTTAATTGACTAAGTAATTAGTCAATTAATCAACTTGATTAGCATAAGTAATTAGTGGGAATCACTTTTGCCAATAATTAATTACATCTCATGTAAATTAATTGTGATTTACCTTAGTCCATATCAATTTAGTCATACCAATGTATATCTCATACAAATGATGACATAATTGAATTAATCCCTCTATAAATTAGACTTCAAGACATGCTAGCATCTTTGTAAACTTAATTACAAGTCTAATCCATTCATTGTTAATAATTAATTAAACTCATTAATCAATTATTAATATGATTAAATACCAAGCCATAGGAAATGCTTTATGGTGTGTCACTTACTAGGTTCATGTTCTAATTAGCAATGGGATAGTGAAAAATCTTTTCTTCCCTCCAAGTATGTAATCTGGAATTTATACTTAGTCCCATAAGTTATGGGTGATGTCTAGCATAACATGACACGACTACCAAACTAGAAATGAATGTTAGTGATTGTATCTTTGAAATTGCATGGACATCTTGATTATAATTACCTTTCACTCGAACCCCTTCATTAAGAATTCTTGATCTTAGTTAGGGTCATGGGATAGTCAAACCCTATATGCTAGATCATATGACTTCTATCTAGTTCTAATTCTTGTTAAACCGATTCTTACTAGAAACTCTTTCTAATGAATCTTTACTACCTTGGCCAAGGATTTATGAATCAAGAATAAACAGAAGTCATAGGATTCCTTTTTTATTTAACCAAGTTAATGAATTCTTTCTTGGAGATCACTTATCTCAACATACCACTAAATATGTCCACCACATGCCATATACCAATACTTGGATAGCATTAGTATGTAAACAGCAACAAGCCATAGCCACCAATATGTTAGATAACATGTCACCATAAGTCTCAGGATTATATGCACAATTACAATCTAGATGATCAGAGATTGACTAGTGGATAAAACCCATGTGTCTATCATCTAATCTTAAAATTCGGCTTACTCATCTCATGAGTGTCCATGTGTTGTCATGATATCATATGTCTATACTGTGAGACTAACTACCTTCATACCAATAAGTATCTCATACTTGTCATGGATGACAACAGAGGTAACAGTCTCTTTGGATTAATGACATTCCTACCAATAATTCTATGACCGTGAAGTTACTTTAAAGTTTATGATGAAAAGAATCTATCTCCATATTCCCAAATCTTTGAGAATATATTCTCTTACATAGAACTTAAGGAACATATATACGTCATGCAATAAAATGAAAATGATGATTAAGCAAAAACATATATATTAATACTCATTAATGGATTAAGATTACAAATATATACATAAACAAAAACATAAATATTAATAGCCATTAATGGATTAAGATTACAAATATATATAAAAAAAAGTATAGGTTGTAGGGCATACAACCCTAACAGTAGATGCATGACGGGCTAGCCGAGTGCCAACTTGGGATATCGTGTCTTGGATTTTATCTAGGATTGTCTGTTCTTAGGCTTAGAGAATAGAGGTTAAAATCTCTTCTTGCTTTTTGATAGCCTCATCTTGTTTCCTTACGATTTTAGCCAATAGAGCAGCAATGTCAGTTCGTGGAGCATTAGGATCAGTGACAATGGAGTTAAGAGCATTTTCTATGTTGGACATGGTTACCTTTAGGGTAGGCAAAGGAAAAAAAGAGGGTATCAGTAATTTGAAATAGCCACAACAGACTTAGTTCAATGACACGACTCAGGGTAGTGTTTAATTTTGGTCTTCAAGAAAGAATTTAACCTTGTTCATATTCGTGATGGCATGATGCATGCATGCGTGTATGCAAGAATGAAAATGGTTTCATGATGATAGATAATGATAGTTTTTGAGTGCATGGGATCTAAGCTCCACTATAATCATTACATGATGTGTTGGTGGTTTAAAGGTTCCCTATTAGGTAGAGGTCTTAAAACACCTAACCATAAGAACCAAAGAGGCTCAAATGGATAAAACAACTATATGTACCTCGTTATTCCAACTTAAAGGATCAGCTGGGGTGCCTTAGAGTTAGATGATTTTGCTATTTGTGAAGTAGTCCTAAGGAAGGAATCTCACTCGATGCTACTCTCTATCCAGGTTTTCCTAATACACAGGTGAATAGGAAGTGATGCATGAAACTTACTTTTGTATGAATTTCGGGCCAAAATTTCATATACAAAAAATAACCCACTTAATTTTAGGTCAGTTTACCAAACATCCCCAGTGGAGTCACCAGCTATGAGGCCCCACTCGAACTGCCAGTGGGATTTCCCTGAGAAAGTGGGCATAAGGGCCTTTTTGCAAGGCCTAAAGGTAACCTTTCGGATTATGCTTTCAAGGCGTCACTGATTATGGATTGATTTTCCACATTTGTGCATCTACAGTGTCCGTTGGAGTGTACGTTGTGTGTGTAGTAATTAGAGTTGCCACTTAACCTTTTAGAAAAGTTAGTTTTATTCTAAGGTGATTAAGAAATCTTTTTATTTTAACTCCATTTTAGAAAAGATTCAGTTTTCTATCCAATTGGAAAAGTTAGTCATTTTTTGGAACCAAAGAGGGTTTGGGGGGTTCGTGATCTGAAAAGCATTGTAATAAAAATAGTTTTTGTACCATTTTAATTAAAATAAGATTTTAGCCCAAGAAATCATGCAAGTTCAATTAAAGTAATGATTTTCATGTATGCATGAGAATTTATATCAGATGAATGCATGAGCATGCTAGTATGCAAATGACATCCATAAAGTGGTAAAGATAAGTGATTTTACCAGGGGTCCTTCCTTTAGCCCACTTCAGGTTCTAGGGAAGGCACATCACCCCAAATAAAGTGATAAAGATTAATATAAGTAAAACTGATAAATCAGGGGATCTCCCCTCCAGTCTTATGATCTGGGAAGAGCATACATTCCTTAAAACCATGCATCACATGAACAAATAATCACATAATAGAAAAGTATAACGTAATGATATTTGAATGGATTGAATAAAATATGAATAAATAAATAAAATAAAGAAATAAACAATGAATATAAAAGAAAAACATTTTTTAGAGTTGAAGCCGTGAAAGGCTTACCGGTGTATCCCTTTGAATAGGAATCAAACCCCACGCCGTTCTCCCTTATCACGAAAGGGTTGTTCTGGTAATAGTGGAGTGGTTTGGATGTTCATTAGGAAATTTATTTTATATTTGTAAAAATAATTAATCATAAAGGCTATTAATCAATTCTGAACTTTATTAATGATTGTGAGTTCTACCTAACAGATTTTAGGATTTTGTTAATTTAATTATGAAAATGATTTTTATAAAATTGTCTTAAATCAGTGTTAAAGGGCTTAAAATGGACAATTTAGAAAGCATGCCTTAGTTCTAAATTAAAGGGCTTAAAATGATAATTTGATTGGAGGTAAAAATTATACTATATTATATTTACCTTTTTGTGTGGTTTGGGAACTAGAGGTTCTAACGATTTGATGAAGCTGAAGTGGGTCTCCTTGTGTTCAGAGAATGTTGATTGAGTGTTAGAATTGATGTGGACCAAACCGTATTAAACGTTGATTGATTGAATTGATCATCTGTAGTGTTTAAAATTGGAGTGTCTGTCATTTAAAAACTATATTTTGGAGGCTCAAATTGATGTAAAATTGCATAAACTGATGTATGAAAGTGTGTCTAGAGTGTATTCTATAATCTAGAAAAAGTGCGTAAAAAGAGTCAAACCCGAGTCTATTTTAGAGGGTCAAATTTATAAAGAAATGAATCAATAAACCTTAAAACTAATAGGCGCGTGTGTCACAATCTTCACGCATGTGCTAGGGCCTTTATGCATACGTGAAGGACTTAACGCATGCATTAAAGGCGTCACACATGAATGAAGTCATTCGTGCATACGTCTTGTCATTATTTCATGTGTCTATCCTGGGCCTAATTTTATGGGTCCAGTTAGATTCAGTCTAATTCAATTTTTTCTTTTGCATTTTCTTAGTCGGTTTGAAGTCTGATTTGAGCCTGGCCAGATCTGTTGGGCTAGTTTTGATGGGCCAAATGCAATGGTGTCAAAATGAGGTTTTCCTTCAGAAATATGCAAAATTTCCGCGGCCCCTTAACTCTGTTAAGTTTTAAACTTTGAGAGTTGTGAGACAAATGTCACTTTTCTAGAGGTGCAAAATTAAGGGTTCACAAGGATATACTGATAACTCGGGATGGATTTCCAAGATGGGAATTGTGTCTAGGACCTTAGATTATCCAGACATGTCAGCTTTGATGGTAACTATTCTATTCTTCAATGGGAACTTAACCTATTGGTGCAAAGTTGATGTCACAGCCTTAGCCTGATGAATCCAAGGTCTTCCAAGAAGCAT
Organism: Codiaeum variegatum; assembly: GCA_948294925.1. Classification (NCBI taxonomy): domain Eukaryota; kingdom Viridiplantae; phylum Streptophyta; class Magnoliopsida; order Malpighiales; family Euphorbiaceae; genus Codiaeum; species Codiaeum variegatum. Next base: position 6,153 of record CAOJBK012812080.1, on the reverse strand, counting down.
GTTAAAGCATAATAGTAAATCAATGATTGGAATGGTACTTTGAAAGTGGTTAGGCCCATAGTGATAATCAGAGTCGCCACTCCCAGAATTTCTCTTTTTGAGTTGTCATATGCATGAACTATTTGGTTAGAAGGGGTAAAATCAACAGAACTTAACCCTAAGAAGCTTGAAACTTTCACGGGGTTGACATTAAGTATAGATTTGCTATCAACAAGAGTCATAGGGAAAGTTTTTTCAATTGTAATAATGGTAATTTAAAGGGCATCATTGTGTGGTCCTCCAAGCGGGATCTCATTGTCTGAAAAGGAAATGGATACCCTTTTAGTAGCACTTGAAATGAAGACAACCAAAGCTTCAGGAGAAATGTCTATTAGAGTCTAGCATTGACTCAGCGCCTTATAAAGAGCTTGGCGATGAGGATAAGCAGACATAATTAGACTAAAAATGGAAATGTTTACCTATGTCTTTTTGAGCTGTTTGAGTATGGGATCCTCTTCAGGGTCAAGAGTCCCTTTGGATTGAGCCACTGGCTAGTTTATAGATAGAGGAACCATAGATGCATGAGTGATTCTCCCACTTCTGGTAATAGAATCTATTTCTTTACCCAATTGTCTCATATCAATGATAACATAACAATATTCATTACATATTTCCCTCTTTAAGGAAGATTTGGCCAATCGGAGGTGAGCAATTCGAAGAGGGTTTTTCTAAGGACGATTGGCCCTCTTCAATGTAGTGATAATTACTTAAAGGTTTAGCATTAGAAATAAGCTGTGTCGAATCCCCTTCTTAAAACTCATTCTAGATTGCATTCACATTATGTTTTGGTAGGTAGGAGCAGATCTTTGGAATTAATTAGATCTTGGATCTTATGTCTGAGGGTCTTACAGTCATCAATTTTATGGCCTAGCCCTTAATGGTAGTCACACCTTTCAAACATGTTCAAATTCTTTGGTAAGGGATTTTGAGTGGGTTTGGGCTCCAGTGGTTGGAATGTACCATTCTCTAAGCATTATTTCAGGAGATAACTCACTATCAATTCCATTATATTGGTGAATTCCCTTCATTAGATCTGAAGGGGTTTACGAGCCGAGATTGCATTATTGTCACCTTCTTTTTGTGTATAATTAGTTATCTTGAAATGGGAGGATGAGATCTGAGTTTTTTTCTTGATGAGGATAGATTCAACCTCATCTTCCAAATGAGTACCAACATTCACAAGTGCTTTAAAGTTAGGCAAGTACTATGTTATCAATTTATCTCGATAAATAGGTAGTAAATTCTTAATAATGAGGTCAATATGTTTTAAATTGATTAGTTCATTTACCATTTGGTAGGATTTCTTCCTCCATCTAGCGATAAATGTAGAGAGAGTTTCTTTAAGCAACTGCTTAGTTGTTTCAAGATCTCTTTTCTTAACATTAATCTCTTGATTATAAGAATATTATTTTACAAACTCATTACGTATAGACTCCCAGGTCTATTTCTTAGAATCCACTAACTGAATGAACCAATTCAGAGCCACATCGGTAAGCGACTATTGTAAAAGCTGAGTAAGAAGCTTACCTTCCACACCCAAGGGGAGTAAAGTCCCATTATAGATTCTCAAGTGAGTGTTGGGATAGGTAGTGCCATCAAATTTCTCAAAGATTAGCATCTAAAATTTTAGTGGAAGTCGAGTATTAGGGAAGGGACTCAATGCCTTCACATCAATGACATTCTCTTTTTTTATTCAAGGCCTTGAGGTTCTTTTCCATTTCCTCATACTTTTTCATAATTGTTTGCAGCAAAGGATCATTTTATGCCCCCTTTTTGAAAGGAACCACATTAGGGGTAGTAGGGGTGCTGTTTCCATGGCCAGTTTGTGTATTTAGAATGATAAGTTCATCACCCAAAGGCTCCTTTCCAAAGTTGGAAGAGTTAAAAGCATGGTTGGTAGGTTAGACCCCAACTTAAGCTAACATAGCTTGCACTTTACCCAGAATGGTTTTCACTTATGCTTGCATCATACTAAAAATTGTCTCTTATTGAGTTTTCATGGCCTTATCTTGCTTTTTATAATTTCTGCCAGCATGAAGGCAATGTCAGCAGGTGGAGTAGTGGCAGTGGCAGTGGCAATTGATGCAGTGGGATCAGCAGCAGGGTTGAGGGTGTTATTGCCTTCCATGTTCGATATAGTAACCTTTGGATAATAAAAGGTAGGGTATCATCTTTTAAAAATAGGCTGGTAGTAGGCAGGCATGTATGAAAAGGGAAAGGTTCTTTAAAGAGCAGGTTTGGAATAATTCACTTAGTCCAATACCAGTGCTTTGGATGTCATGATGCATGCATATGTGTATTCGTGAATGAAAAAGGTTTCATGATGATAGGTAATAATTAAAGTCTTTAGGGTATATGGGCCCTAGGGTCAATGCTAATCATTACATGAAAGCTTGTTAGTTTGTTGGTTCCCCAGTGAATAAAGGTGCGATAACCTCATGTGAACCAATGAGGATCACATGGGTCTAATGGCTATGTGTAATCTCGTTATCCCAACAGAAAAGATTAGAGTGTATGCCTTGGAGTTTGATGATTTCACTATCAATGAAGTAGTCTTAAGGAAGGAAGCTCACTCAACGTTACTCTCTATCTATGTTTTCTTTGAATAAAGAAGCATGTTAAGTGATGCATGAAAACCTAATTTCACACAACATTATGCCAAAATCTATTTTTGTCAAAAAATAATCCACTTAAGTATTTTTCAGCTAGTTTTCAAACGTCCCCAGTGGAGTCGCTAACTGTGAGGCCCCATTCGAATCCCTTGGGATTACCCAGCATGCCTACAAGTTTATGGCTCTAGGAAATCGATCACAAGAGGTCAAATTATGCATGGTATCGTGGTTATGGATAAGATCCCATATTTGTACACCCCACATGTGTGTATTGGTGTGCACGAATGTGTAACGTGTTTGGATTCGCCATCTAATCTTTAAGAAAATGGTTTTTCTATGGTGATTCAAAAACCATTTCAATAAACTCCATTTTAGAAAAATATGATTATTTTTCCAATTTAGAAAAGGTAGAACCTTAAACCATAGTTGGGTTTGGGGATTTGTGATTTTGATAAAAACAAATTTAGAAGAAGGTTCTTTCTAATTTGTAAATAGTTTTGGCTTAAAATTGTACGATTTTGGTTAAAATCGGGTTTTCATGTATGTGTGACATATTACATGATGCATGAACAGATATTAACATGGAAAATATTATGCATGAAATAGATAAAGAAGCTTGACATCCATAAAGCGATAAAAATATGGAAAAGCAATAGGGGTCTTTCCTCTAGCCTACTTCAAATTCTAGAGAACGCACACATCTCCAAAGAAATTAGTAAATTATTACATTAGAAAAATAACAAGTAATCAACGGATCCCTTCTCCAATCCACATATATGGAAAGGGCACACATTCTCCAATACAAATCTAAGATAATAACAATAATATGAAATAATGAAAAAATACAAAAGATTAAAATAATACATGAATAAAACAATCATAATAATAAAAAATAAAGGAACAGAAACAAAAGTTAAAAAAAAAACAAAAAGACAACTTTGGAGTCGAAGTCATTAGAATGCTTGTCAGCATATCCTATTAAATGGGAATTAAACCCCGTGTCATTCTTCCTTCTCGCGAAGGTGGGGTTGTTCTGATAACAAAGTGGGTGGTTTGGTTGGTTCAGGAGCTAATTGAATTTATTTTATAAAATTACTTAACCATATAGGATATTAATCAATCCATTTTTTATTAATAAAAATCATTTTTATTAATAAAAATCATTTTTATTGGAGTGATTGCCTAAGTTTATTTTAGGGCTTAATCCGATTTATTTAAAAAAATATGACTATGATAAACATGCCTTAATTCGGATTTAAAGGGCTTAATTAATTCAAAAACTAAAGGGAATAAGAATAATGTACCCTTATTACCACTTACTTTCATCATTTTAGGACTGGATTCTCATTAGGTTTGATGAACCTGGAATGTGTCTCCATTATATTCAGAGAGGATTGTTGAATATGTGGCTGAAATGGAGTTGTGAAATTCCACCATTTGATGAATTGAAACAGCTAGAAAATGGAACTGCTTTCTGAAAATTTAGCATGTTTGGATCAGTTTTATGTTAATTCTAGTATCTAGAGAGTGTTTAGAGGTTCTGAAGTGTAAAAAATAGTCTGGAGTTATATGAATAGTGTTTAAAAAAAGTGGATCTCAAACTATTCTGAAAGTTCAAATTTATAAAAAACTGAGTCAGAAAACCCTAGGAGTCAAAACGCATGTGTTTTAGCTCAAAGCATGCGTTCTGGTCCGAACACGTGCATTTTGGCAACAAACACATGTTTGGTCCCACATGCGTCCGTTTTGGGCCTGTTTGATTGGGCCCAATTTTTTAGCATCGATTCGATCTGATTAGATTCTTTTTTTGGGCTTTCTAGGTCCGTTTGAGATCTTATTTGATTGTGATTTGAACCATTGGGATCATATTAATGATCCAGATTTAATGGTGTAAAAATTAAAGTTCACACTAGGTCATTCTTATTGAAGGAATTTTGCGTGCCTTCTCCAGCTCCTTTAACTTTTGCCCAGTTGAAGGTGTTGGCCCTTCGATCCCTTGCTCTTCCAAGGTGGCTTCGCCTCTAAGTAAATCATTTACCCTTCCTCTTTCTTCTTCATCTAATTTTTCTTCCTCTTATTCTAGCCTTTAGAGGGTTTATGAAATGCTCAATATGCTAGGTAAGTCTTGCTAGGCTAAGTGGTCTGCTAGGGCTTCTTCTCCTATCAAGGTTGAATCCCTTCAAGTCATTTACCCTGATGGCAGGAAGAGAGATAGGATAAGAGTGATACACTCTATAAGGAGACCCTTGTGAAGGATTGGTAAGTCTAGTTATTCACCTAACTTAGCTTCTTTTTACTATATTTTTTTGCTTTCTATTTACTAACTTTTTTTATTGTACAATTTTGTGAGGAGAGGATGTCGTTAGGGCTTTTAGGCCTTTTACCCTAGCTATTTCCAATGGGGCTCTGTCAGGTGGTGCCACTAGTTGTGGCCATGTTATTTTTCCTTTGACAATAGAGGTATGTGTCTTACTTTATTTCCTTTATATTGGTACTTGTTCAATTTTTTCTAACTTCTTTTGTTGTTCTTAGTTATCGAATGTGATCGAGTTAATAAGGCTTCTTCACCTTTTGTTGGAGTAAAGGCAGTTATGCCTTCAAATATAGTTTTAGCTCTTCCACTTATTCAAAGAATTAATGAAGATGTGTTTGCTATATATCCTGTCAAAGTGAAGGTATAACCCCTTCTCTCTTTGCCATTATCCTCTTTCTTTGCCACTTAGTTTTTTGCTAATTTCACCTTTCTCTCTTCTTCATAGGTGCAGGAGGTGGAAGATGAGGCTGATTATAGAGCCCCGTCCATTGAAGATGAGATGGACTTTATCATTGGTGAGCTAGACTTCGACGGCTCGGAGACTCTTGTGCACAGGGACGATCAGCCCCTCACTACTCTCACCTACAATAGGCAGAATGCAGACCTCTTGGACTTATAATACAATGAAGTAGTAGTTATTGATGCCTTGGTACAATAGTCTCTAACTTCATCACTTTTTCCTTAGGATTGGGTTGTAACTTCTGCTAAAGTAGGGGGAGACCATTCTAATAGAAATGACGAGGCTCAAACATCTAAAGATCAACCTCAGCATTTTGCCAAGTGATTGGCTCCTGGTGGGTGACATCTCCCCAAGTATTCTACTTATTTCCCCATTCCTACCCCATCACAAAGGTTGGGAAAGTAGTTTTTTGAGGATAAGTTAGACTCCCAAGCTACTATAAGGATCCTTTATGAGGAACCAGACTTCCTTTATCTCCTCGAGAAAAGCTTTCTCCCCTTTCCTTACTTTTTTATATTTTTTCTTTGTTACTTTTTATTCACTGACTCTGTTTTAATCTTCACAACTTACTGCTTCAAAGGTCAAGAGATATCATGTTTCTATGAAGATTGTTTTGGCTGAGCATGAAGAAGCCCATGCCATGTACAATCTTTATGTTGATGAGGCTAGAGGTCTCAATAGGATGGTCTTTAAGAGAGATCAAGCATTTGTTAAGTCATCTTCCACTT
>CAOJBK012809993.1:0-20192 GCA_948294925.1 Codiaeum variegatum | reverse complement strand
TTGACGTATCCATACATGTGTCATGATCAGTCACCTAAGGGTGACAAATGATCTCAATCTGAAAGAAAATTTTTTCGGAGTAGTAGCCTCCTTGAAAATTTTTTAATTTTTTCTTTTGCTCTATTGAGTACTGTGGTTTTTATTATTTCTCATTATGCTCTTTCCTTTTCTAAGAATTATTCAATAATTAACTCTAAAATATATTGTATTACAAGTTTTAAATTATCATAATAAGTGTTAGCCATAAAAAAGAAAAAAAAGAAAAAAAAAACATAGACTTTCACAAAATTTACACAGGTAAAGAAGATTAAGAATTTCGTAATTTTTACAAAATTAAGCATATAATTCAATTATAATTATAAATAATAATAAAATAATATAATTTAATTAAAAATAATTAAATAAACATAATAAAATAAAATAATTATAATTATATATATTTTATTGGGATGAAATATTTAATTTAATCAAAGAATATAAACTAAATAATTATTTGTAAAAAATAATTTATAAACCATCAAACCGATCCAATCCGATCCAATTTAACTATATTGGATTGGATTGGATCGGATTAAATTCCTATTGGATAAATCCAATTTTACATGTTAAGTTGGATTGGATTGGAACCAAGCAAAAACCGATCCAATCCAACCCATGAACACCCCTATTGTCAGCTTCTGAACTTCCTTCACACTGCTTGAGGGGTTCATCTCCAAAATGGCTCGAACCTTGTCTGGGTTCGGCTCTATCCCCCTCTCACTAACTTGATAGCTTAGGAATTTACCTCCATGGATGAAGAATACACATTTTTCTGGATTCAACTTCATTCCAAAGGCATTCATCACTTCAAACACTTCTTTCAGGTATTGAATGTATTGCTGGAAGCTCATGCTTTTGACCACCATGTCATCTACGTAAGCTTCGAGACTCCTTCCTAGCTACTCCTTGAACATCCTCTCGAGGAGTCTCTGATAGGTGGTTCCAGTATTCTTTAGTCCAAAGGGCATGGACACATAATAGTAAGTTCCCTTTCCTATGATGAATGAAGTTTTCTCCTCATCTTCTTCATCCATTTTGATATGGTGATAACCTTGTTTGCCATCAAATAGCGAGAGATATTTATATGCGACTGTCGAATCTACTAGCTTGTCTATCATAGGCAGTGGATATGAGTCCTTGGGACATGCTTTGTTCAATTCAATGAAGTCCACGCACATATGATAGCTGTCATTGGCTTTCTTGACCAGCACCACATTGGCCAGCTAGTTTGGGAACTACACCTCCCTTATGAACCCTATTGCAATCAGCTTTTCAATTTCTTCATCGATGACTGCTTGCCTCTCAACCTCAAAACACATATTCTTTTGTTTAATGGGCTTGGATGTAGGGTCCATATGGACTTTGTGAGTAATCTCCTCTAGGCTTATTCCTAACATGTCTAAGAAGACCCATGAAATAGTTTCAGAATTGCTTGTCAGGAATTTTTTGCCCTTACATCTTCTCTTCCAAGCTTAAAATGGAATTGATCTACAAGGTTCGATCGTCACCAATAACTTCAAACGATTCGATTTCTTGAGCAGATTTGCCTTTGATTTTTACCTGGACATACTTGGGAGCTGCCTTTACTAGGTTTACTTCTTCAAGTTCCAACGACACCATCTTCCTTTTTGTGTCGATATGTATGGTCGTTTTAGGGGCCACATCGTTATAGACGTGCAAGTCCAAGCCGTCTGGAAGGGGAATCGTTAATCTGCATCTTCTAATGCTTATGGAGGCATCCAAGTCCTAGAGCAATGGCCTTCCTAATAGCACATTGTAAGACATAGGCAGCTTTGTTACAATGAAGATTGCCATAATTGCCATAGCTTTTAGGGCCCTACCCATTGTCACTGGCAGCTCAATAGTGCCAACTGCCAGATTGATGGCTTTATCTAGTGTTCATACTGGCACTTCTAACGATTGAATCTTCGAGTTTTCTATCCCCATTTGGGTGAAAGCCTCCTATGATAGGAGGTTCACCAAGCTCCCTGTGTCCACAAAGATCCTCCAAACCCGAAAGTTAACCACCATTATTGTGATTACTATGGCTTTGGCCTTCCAGGTGGCCCTGCTAGCCGAGCTTACTACTAGCTATTTCGATCCATTGTAAAAGACGAACTCTGATAGTTTGTGGGTTCGGTTACCCTCCTTCTCCATGTTCTCACTAAGAGGGATCTCTTCTGGCCCTATAGTGAGGCAAAGGATATCTCTAGCTACTCTGTCTTTTATAGGTGTGACCAGTGTTGGGTTCTCTAGTCCAGCTTGGTCAGCATTTTTTTTATGTAATTTTTAAGATATCCTTGTTGAATTAGTCTCTCAATCTCTTCCAAGAGAGAGCGATAGTTTTCGGTAGTGTGCCCATTGGTGTTGTGAAATTTACACCACTGTGACTTGTCTCTCTTCTCTAGGTCTTTCATGATTGGTCACGGTCTCTTCTAGATCTCCTTATCTTGGAAGGAAACGAAAACTACCACTGATTTGGCATTTAGAGGTGTGAATTTAGAGGGGTCGAACCTCTCCCTCCTAGGTGGTTTGATCTGCCTTAGCAGGGGATTTTTCCTACTAGATGATCCTCCTATTCTTGGTGCAACATCTTCTTTTTTCCATCTCTTTTGGGATGAACCTCCCTCTTCTGGCTTTCTCTTCCTATAGAACTTGATTTCTCTAAAAGCATCTTCTTGCTTGATATATTCTTTCACAATAGCAATAGCCTCATTTAGCATCTTGGGTGAGCTTCAGACTAAAGCTTTGAAATAGTCCTAGTGGGTCATGTACTTTTGCAGAGCTTCGACTGCTTAAGGCTCATCTATGTTTATCACCTTCAGGGCCTTTTTATTGAACCAGGCTATAAAGTCCCTTAGTGACTCGTTCGAACCCTACTCCACCTTCTCCAAGGCTCGAGTAGGTGTAGGTATTTATATGCTGGCAGAGAATCTCTTTACAAATAGGTTCAGTAGACTCCAAAATGAGTCTATGCTCCCTTCTGACAGGCTATCATACCGCTTCACAACTGTTCCTTCTAATGTGCTTCGGAATGCTAGGCACAATGCCTCATCTCTAGTGGTTTATAACTCTACTAAGTACTTGTATTCCATGACATGTGCCTTGGGGTCCTAGTTGCCATCATATTTTATCATTTGTGGCTATTTGAACTTTACCGATATTTGGAACTCGCGTATACTTCTGTTAAATGAGGATTTCAGGTTGAGAGTGAAGTTTCTCCTATAGTTATGCTTAGCTCCTGCCATTTCTTCCACATACCTCCTTACTTCCTTACTCAGCATGACCTTTGAACAATGGTGGCTCAAAGCCTCTCGATCATCTACCCCTCTCCGATGCTCATCCATGTGTGAGTGTCTTCGCTTACTTTCTGAACTCCTATGAGACTGGCTCCTTGGGTCATCTTCCCCCCTTCTTCGCTTAGCTTCGTTAGCTGCTGGCTTGTTTCGAGTTCCTTCTCTGTCATCCTCTCTGAATCTTCTACTTCTTCCCCCACTCTCTCCTCCCTAGCTAATATCTCTAGCACTGATCTAACCCCACCTCTTCCTTCATGGGTCTAGCCAATGGTGTTCTTACTACTTCTACACCGGTGGGGGTGTTGAAGTTTAACCTTCTAGTCACCGCGGTTGGGGGTCGTTAGCCCCTTGAGTTGGTAGGTTGGGTGTTGGATTTGGTTGGAGCTATGGGAGAAAAGGGACAAGGTTAATGATTAGGTTATATAAGGTAGCCACTAAATCTGGTGTTGTGAGGAACTATACAGGCTGTGGGGTTGGAGTTGAAGAGCTTGGCATTTGAGGCTGCCCCATAAAGCTTTGGAGAGTTTGTAGGCAGGCAGTTAGATTGGTCTAGGCCGCTGTTGGGATCTGGTTATTTACAAGTGTATTGGCTGTTTGATTTGTGTTGGTGGGCAGGGGACTATCCTCCCTATTGTGGATTTCATTGTGGGTAGGTTCCATCTTGAGAGCTTTCAATGTAGGTTTTTAGAGATAATAAGAAAAAGAACCGCCAGTGTGACAATTCTCAAAGAAAGAAAAGAAAAGATTGGTGAGGAAAATTTTCATCCCCACAGACGACGCCAAATGATGCGTGATGTGCTTTCACGTAGCTTGAATGGAACTCCTTTGGTTTGGTTGGGTCCATCTGCAAGACAGAAAGATGATCAGGGGTGGTCGGACACGTGTCCAGCAAGAACCCTTTCATGGTTAAGTCAGTATCTAGAGAGGAGTTTAGTAATTGCTCTCAGAAATGGAACTGTGACTTTTTATTATGTGTTTTTCATTTACCTGAAAAAGAGGCATTTTGAAGGCTATTTATAGGGTTGGGTCCCTATAGCTGGGACACCTGTCCGCTTAGGGTAGGCTATCTAGTACCCTCGATGGGACTATGACATGACCAGAGGGTTGGTGACTTATGTAGTCAGCTGTCTCTGTCGGACGTCCGAACCTTGAAGGCTATTAGGCCAAACTTCTTAAAGGTTTGGGGGGTTTGGGAGTGACTAGTGTACTTGTAAGGCTTGAACTAACACCGAACCCTTAGTTGCTATCGAACTCGACTGATGCAGGGTCATATCAACCATTATAAAAGATTAACTGTAATAAGCATTTTTAATAAACATGGATTAGTGGAAAGAAATACCAAACAGAAATGAGTTAGATTAGTTTTAGATAACCCTGTGAGAGAAATATTCAAATCAATGCAAATCTTCACTCCATGTTACAGTCATCCCTACACGAATTTTATTAACAAATCAGATAAAAGAAACAATATTAAATCAAAATACACTAATTTTTTAAGAGATTAGAATTAAAAAATTTGCTATCCTCCACACCTAATTATAAAAGAAGTGACAATTTTGACATTCATATGAAACACATAATCTCAATTTTGAAACCTCAACATTAGGCCATCAACCTTGAATTAATTAATAGGAAAAAAGCCAATCCATAAAGAAAGTTTTAGATTAAAAAAAATTGAATATTTAAGATGGTACAAATACATTGTATAATTTTTTTTGGTTTCATTTCTCCAACTAAACATATGAAATGCTTCTCAAATAACATAAGAATAAAACTAAAGACAAATGAAATCCCCTCAATTTAACATATTGCTATTCCATAACAAAAGTTATTGAAGAAAATTAGCTAGTAAGATTGGATTTTCAAACCTTCATTTTGTCTAAGCTCATACGTTATATATCTTATTTCACTTTACACTAATTTGTTTGTATTTTAAGAATACTATTTGAATTGTTGTATTTAAGAAAGAAAGAATTAAATACTTATTATGAACAAAAAGGTTCAAGAGTTGAGGAAAACACAAATCAAAATTTGTGATTAATGACTTAAAATCCTGAACATTTCAAAAATAAATGAAATCCAAAAGTTTACTTGAAAATTCAAATCTGCTTCACTACAAACTGAAATTGACATAGAGAGTCAGTTGAATCCTAATAATTACATCTAGGTCATTCAAAAATTTGTTTGGGAGAAAAATTAGCCAATTGTTGGTTGGAGAGTAGATGCCTTATGATTAGAATAGATAAAACGAGAATAAAAAGTTTATTGAATTGAGGGAGAAATTGATTAGGCGATGATATGTATAAGAAGAAGAAAAAGAATGCAAGAAAATGGAAACAATACCTGCTTCTCCTTCATCCCCGTGCTGCTGCGTGAACAGAGGTGGAAATGGAGGCGAATGGTTTCATTTTAGGCAAAGTGAGAGAGAGAGAAGTGGAGTGGGAATAAGAAGAGAGCAATTAAGAAATGTGGGAGAATTTTTCAAATGGTTATAGGGGTAATTTTGTCATTCCAAAATTTGGAGTCCCAAAAGAGCCTGTTTGCTTTATAATTTTACATAGATTAGTTACCATAGCTCACATATAGCTCCGTTGTGAAGAAAAATACTCTCTTTACAAGACATAAGAAAAAGACTGCACACTACCAAGCCCAAATAAGGAGAGCCCATCCCTAAAATAAAGTCCAAAAGTGAAACTCAAATGAAATTTGTGTACGTGCTATACAAGTAGAGACCAAGCAGTTAAACAAATTAAGTGGTTAACAATAAATGGAACATGATCAAGAAAATAGAGCACTAGCATACCACGTTTCAGTACAAGTTGACAATTATCAGAGAAATCCAAGGAAACACCAAAGAGAATATGACAGTTATAAGAGAGGTCTAATGGAGCACTAAAGCATGACATAGAGAACATGTCCAAGATGGACAGTTATCAGAGAGATCCAAGGGATCACTTAACTTAATGGGTAGTTATTCATGGAGAGCCAAGTATAAAAAAGAGAAGAAGCTATAGAAAAAGAACCAACCAACCTGACCAATCAATCAACTCATAAATCGGACCAATCAATCAACTCATTAACTGGACTAATTAATCAACCAACCAACAAGAGAACTCAATTTTCAATTCTAATATTCAAGCTTTATTTCAATTCATTGCAATTGTTTCTTTAGAATTCCTTTAGGTTTATTAGGTTCCCTATTACCATTTTCCAATTTACTTAAGTTACTTACATTCATGTACGAACTATTTTTTCACTTAATGCAATTCTGTTTATTTTCAAGTAAATTCCAGTAGTGCCTTTTCATTTATAGAACCTTATTATTTTCCTTTGCATTGCATTTACATTTCAATTAGTTCATAGTGAATACCAACAGAACTATCAAATAGTGTTGGGTTCTCAAAGTCATTCAATTAGAAGTCATAATCGTAAACGGTTAACGTACCTCACACGTGTGGCACGCCCGCAATTCACCAAATTTTTTACCAACAATCTTTTGGCACGCCCAGTTTATGTTAATTACACAAAATTTTAATTATACAAAAATATATTTTATTTTATTTAAAATAATAAGTTTATGAAATTAAAAATTCATTTCATAATTACAAAATATAGCTATTATAAAAAAGAAATACAATTTTCTTCTATTTTTCATAAATTTGATATTTTCTTAATAAATGTTATAAGTGTATAATTCATTATACAACTTTTATCATTTTATTATTTCATATTAAACTTTTTTATATATAATTAAAGATTTAAGAACTGTGAAAATTAATAATTCAAATTAAGAAAAAATATAAATGAAATTTAGATTTTCCGCAAGATAGACTTTTTTTTGCCAAAATCATTTAAGTGTGATTTTGATTTTGGTTGGTAATTTTTTCTATGTGATATGGACCATTTAAGAGTGCAATGCATTTGTCCACACATATGTGACTATGTGGAGAGACTACTAATGGACAATGTTTTTAGCTCTTGCTCAAAATTATCTTCAATGAGTATTAATTTTATCCTAATTTTGAAAAGTTTCCATTTCTCCTTTCCATTCTATAACTGGTTTTGAGTTTAGGATTTCAAGGTAGAGAAATCACCATGGGCAGCTGTCACCGGTGAGAAAACCCCTTTTTTTTCTTCGTTTTCTTCTATTTATCTATAGCTTATGTAGATTTAGTACTATTTAAAATAATTTTTAAAAAATAATTTCTAAAAAAGTGAGGTCGTCCATGACTCTTGACATTATAGCCACACAACGTGGTTTCGTCTATTGTTACCTGAATTTTTGAAGTGCTTTTCCTCAAAGGTGGTAAAAAATCAAACAGTTTTCACTGTTCATGAGTAAAAACGACTAGATCCGGGGGTCCAAACTTCACAAGCAAATTTTCTAATCTTTTTTTGGTGGTGGCAGAGGTGGGTCTCATGAGTAAGAGGCAAAGCCTTATGGAGATTGGAGCTCAGGTTGTAGGTGTGAATTCCTAGTCTTTTTGCTACCATTGACAAATTTTTTTACTATTCTAGCTGTTGAAAAATAGCATAATTTTTGCTATTTTTGAGCTACATTTCGAATGTGACATACTTTGTAAAAGTGGATATTTCAGATTCTATGTCATGAGAGTTTCGAAACTATATATTATACACTCAAAATAGTGGTCTAGTGAATGAGAAATAGTCTCACAAAGGTGAACCTTTAACATGGCCAAAAGTGATAGAAATGTGGATTTATCCCACATTGGAAAAGTAAAAACAAAAAAAATTAGGTTTATATATAGGCTTCCATTTTAAAGCAGATAGCAAACCTTTGCGGAGAGACTCTATCCACATGCACAGAGGGGTGAACATCCCAACCACCCTAAGCCCAAAACTTCATTCGTGCCGACACGTCCTACGTACACAAATATCAGCCCAAAAATCGTGGGCCTAGATAGGCCCAAAATTTTGCTCTAATTCTTTTTGGTCTGGCAGAAAATTTAACTTGGGTATGGGACATACTAAACCTAGTTCTGGCTGTACGAATGAGATGAGGTCGCACACCTCTCTAAATCATTTTCAAGGATTCGTACAATCTGAAAGGTTTTAGTACGTGCCCATATAAATGAGCGAAATGGACTGTACATCTCTCTGGACAGATTTACAAAATTCATACGTGCTACGGCGTCTTACAGACATGATGAGGTCATATGCCTCTTTGTGTTGGCCGGTTACAGAGTTTAAAATTATGAATCAATTTTGTAACTCCTGTCTTAATTGAGACAGATTGGGAATTATCAGAAATTTATATTGCAGTTTTAAATTTCTGCAACTCCAAATCCTCCCATTAAGATAAATTAGTGGCCTTCCTCCTTTTTAGAAAAATAGAAAAATCACAAAAAATACATAAAAAAATTTTTACTTGCACTCACAATTCCTGGTCATATTTTCTTCCTCTAAAAAACTCTCTGTTTGATTTCATACGTTGCAAAGTTTGATGGGATTTCTTGCTTTTGCTAAGCGAATAAGTCAGTGCCCGCTGTATGCTGGGAAATGGACACCAAAGATAAACCTACAACAAAGAATATGTGGTGAATCTGTTTTAAGGAAACTGTTAATACAGACCTCGGGTTTCCATTCATTTAATTTATTTTCTAATTTTATAATTGTTGTTGTATGTTTATACTAACAATTTCTCTAGGTTTTGCCTTGTTTATATTTTTACTAAATGTGTTTTAGTGTTTGTTGATCTTTCTGGTTTTATTTAACCAACTGAATTTAGATTGTAATTTTATCTTTTGATTTTAGTGTAATTTTTCAAATGTCATTTCTGCAATTCTATTTCCTTGTAATTTTTATCATTGTAATATTTATGGCTATAATTTTGTAATTTGTTTACTAATTATAATTTGCATTTTCTCTACACTAGAAATGGTGCATTTTGGCTTGGTTTGTACATGAGTTACCTGTGTAATTCAGTCCTAGTTCGTGTAGCCTAGTAGGTCTCCTAAGGCGCTTGTAACAACCATTTCAGCAGAATCTTCCTCCACAAGCCTGAAGGGGATTATGAATTGGACTGCGAATGTTAGCCATTGGGCCATTTTCAAGGGCTTTAGGCCTAATGTTAAAATCCCTTTGCTTTAATCAATTTTATTTTCTTTTATTCATAATAAGGGGGAAAACCAACTTGTAGGGGACACAAATTGGTGAAAAAATTGATCCCTAGAACTAAGTAACAATGGCTAGAATAAGCCCCTAACCATGGCTAAAGTAAATAAGAGATAAAGAAAACAAATAAAAACAAAAAGCAACAAAACTAGGAAACCCTAACAAGATGCCTTCAGTTCTAGAAGAAATGAATGCCATAAAAAGAAAGCCACAAAGTATAAGGATCATAAAGAAAGGAATGGTCTAAATCCTTAAACCATAACCAAGATCTATTAAAAATAATGTGTAACAGGCCAACAAAATCAATATATTTATTGTTAAAGATCTTATCATTGCGTGCTAACCATAAGCTCCAGGCAATTGCAGAAAAAAAGGACAGACTAAAATTTGTGCTGCAACTTGCCAAAAGGTAGTGCACACCACTGATCATACAAGTTAGAGATTCTATAAGGCACTACAAAAGAAAAGCTCCACCAATCTAGAAAAAAATTCAAAACATTCTAAGAAAAAAGTGCAGTGGAATAAGAGATGATCAATATCTTCACTAAAATGACCATAAAAAGTGCAACGATTACTACCAATAGAGCATAAGCCAATAGAAAAACAATAGTCATTAGTATATAAATGGCTAAGGCAAGCAAACTAGGTGAAAAGCTCTACTTTAGCTGGCACCAAGTTCCTCCAAATAAAAGGAAATATGGGTAAGTAGCCATACCTATAGGTCAGAAACAATTGGTAGCAAGATCAAATAGAGTAGGAACTAGAGGAGCTGGCTCTCCAAGAAACTGAGTCTGCAATGGAGATATAGGGATAAGTATGCTGCAGTAATAGCAAAAGTTGATCAAAGTTACACTATTCTGATGATGATAAGTCTCTATCCGAAAGAAAATTCTAGTGCCAATTAGAAAAATCCCAATGTCCCATCTCAGTTATAAAATGCCATTTTTGCTTAGAGATATTAAATAAGGCAGGAAACAAAGAGTTATGAGCAGAACATCCTAGCCAACCATTAGTCCAAAATAGGACAGTGCAACCATCACAAACATTAAAGTATAAATGGCTAGAGATCAAATTAGAAAAAAAAAATCCTAAGTAGAAATATAAGAAACAATACAAGCTTAAGTGTTCGAAAAGCAAGTTGATTTCCACTCATGCACAAAATCAAGCTGAGGGATTTTATACTTATGATGAATTACCTGATTCCATAGTGAATGGCTTAAAGCATCAAGATTCTATAGCCATTTGAATAAAAGAGCATGATTGTGAAGGAGGACATCAATAATTCCTAACCTGCCAAGTCTCTTAGGCATAGTGAAAAAAGACCAGCTAACCCTATGAGCACGATTAGAATCATCACCACCAGACCAAAAAAAAAGCATGAATAAGTCTATTAATAGTGTTGGCCAAAAATATTGGCAATTTGAAGACCGAACGATAATAAATGGGCAAAGAAGTGACCGAAGATGTAATCAAGACAAGCTTGCCAACTTGAGATAGAACTTTTCCCTTCCAGAAAGAAAGTCTAGTGTAAATCTTCTCAATGATAGGTTGCCAAGTAGGCAGTTTATAGGGAGAGGCGCCTAGAGGAAGACCCAAATAAGCAAAAAGAAGGTCAGTGTCTTACAAGAAACTGCAGATGCAATAGTTGTAATAAAGTCTACATGAGCAGAGACACTAGAGTTAGAGATCTTGTAGAAATTGATTTTCAAACTTGAAACCAAAGAGAAGCATCTTAACATCCTGGTTAACAAGACAAAGTCATTGATATTCAATTTAGAGAATACAAGCATACTATCGGCAAATTACAGGTGAAAGGTGTAAGGCCCATTTTTTGGCAGCCTAATAGCTGAAAAAAGATTGAGAGAGCACATCTTGTTGATCAAGGTAGAAAAAGGCTTAATAGAAATGAGAAATTAAAAAAATATGAAAGGGGGGGGGGGTGATGGGGATAGGGGTTGGAGGGGATAAAGGGGATCCCTTTCTTACACCATTAAAAAATTGAAATTCACTCGAAGGGGTCCCATTGACAATGATAGATGCCTTAGAGTGATCGAAGCATTCCAAGAGCCATTTGCACCATTTACCTCCAAAATAAATTTCAGTCAACACCTAAAATAAATAGTCCTACTTCACTGAATTGAAAGCCTTCTCGAAGTTTATCTTAAAGAGAGCACAAGGCAACTTCCTTTTCTTATAACTATCCACAATCCCATTAGCCACCATAAACCCTTCAAGAATCTAGAGTTCTGCTATAAAAGTTGATTGATTCACCCTAATAAGATCATCCATCACAATCTTCAATCTATTTGCTAAAATCTGAGCAATAATTTTATAAAGGCCATGAATTAAAGAGATAGGTCAAAAGTACTCCATAGTGATTGATGAGGTTTTCTTTGGGATAAGAGTGATGAACACCTTTTTAAAATCATCAGGCATTCTCCTATGAACTAGAAATGAGTTGACCATGTCAAAAATATCTTTACTGATAAATTTCCAAGCTTTTTTGTAAAAGACAAAAAAATTTACTCCATTCGGACTAGGAGTTTTGTCAAAGCCATAAGACCTCACTGCATCCTTTAACTCTTCCATTATAAGGCCCCCTTTCAAGATCAAAAACTTGATTAGCAGAAAGCTTCTTAAGATTCAAATCAGAAATAATGCCCAAAATAGGAAAGTGCTTATTGAAACGGGCAGAGAAATATCTAAGAAAAGCATCAGAAATAAGAGTAGAATCAGTAAGAAGCACATCACCTTGTTGAATATGAAGAATGTGATTTTTCTTATGCCTAATGGAGGTATGTAGATGAAAAAAAAAGGGTGTTTCTATTACTGAGATGGCACCAATTTGTTCTTGATTTTTGACTCTGAAAACATTCCTTCTGCTGCGAAAGATAGTCAAATTGCTAACGATAGTGATTAAGAGAAGATAATTCAATAGCTCTAAGTTGCCTGGATTCATCTTTGAGCTCTAAGGTTGTGATATCCCAGTTCAAAATACTGATAGAGGTTTCCCTATGGCTAAAAGTGTTCTCATTCCACTCCAATAAAACATTTTTAAGTTTTGCAAGCTTTTGATTCACTAAAATGAAGGAAGGAAAATACTACCAACCACACCACGAAAATGAGGATCAAACCACCAAGCATTGATGGTATAGAATATCTTAGCTACTACAGAGATATTGAAATCAGATAACCATAATATATTATGGTCTAAAGGGCCAAGATGAAAAGAGACCAAACGAGTGTTCATAATAGAGCGCAACCAAGAGGTGGAAAGCAAAGCTCTATCAATTCTATTCATACTTCTGTTGTTCCTCCAAGCAAACCAAGAACCTTGAAGATCGACATCAATCAAATGGCAATTATCAATGAAATCCTTAAAAGCATGAGTTGTAGTTGAAACAGGGGTGGGAGGAGAATGATCTTTAATGTAGCACACTTGATTGAAATCACCATCAATAAAATAGAAGTGTCAGCTTTGCTATCAATGTAACAATGAAGATCTTGCTCAAGATCCATTTGATAATTACTAGAGAATTGAATGTAAATAGAAATAATAATGCAAGCGAACCCCGAAAAAATAAAGGAGCCCTTAATAGAAATCCAAGAATGTCAAATGAGGCTAGTGTGTAACAAAAAGCGTCAGAATAAAAAACCAATAAAATACCACCCTTACCATTAGTGGAAGGAGTATAATTCCAAACAATTTTATTCATATCCCTAAAGAATTTGAATAATAGGAAAAGAGACAGCTATACACTTAGTCTCCAACAATATAGTACTATCAACCTTATGTCAAAAAATAAATTTGCAAAGGTGCTTAAGCTTTCTAACATGGCCAATGCCCCTCAAATTCCATGTAAGAATTGAAACAATGATTCAAAAATAACAAATAAGAGAAAGCAAAAGAAGTGGTAGCATTAAACAAGGCTGGCATCATGGATAATCATGTCTTTAAGAACATTAGTGATATGATTATCGGGTTGTTTAAAAATGAACCCCAAGCTCTTATAGACATGTAAAGAATTTTTTTACTTCAAAAAGAGCTTCTGAATCACCCTCAATCTCGTTGCATCGGTCTGAATTGCAAGAATCGTGCTACACATAATTAGGTTGATTTCTAGTAGAACTTGAAGAATGAGTGCCAACTGAAGTCGATTGTTGCTACTGAGCATTGCCATGCAAAATGTCGCTGTTGGAGGCACATAAATAATGCAGCTTCTTACGAGCTATCCCTCTCTTAAAATTTCTCATGGTGATAAGCTTGGCAGTATCGGGTTTAAGGACCATCTCCCCAATTGACTAAGCAAGTCAAGGTTTGGTAAGAGCACTCACAGCAGAAACAGGGGCAACAAAGGAGGACGTGCACATATCATTAGAGCCAAAATCCAAATTAACAAGGGGAATTTCACCATGAGAAAGAGATAAAAGTTTTGAAGAGATTAACTCACAGAAGTTGTTATCAGTGATTCGTAAGACACCAGGCTCATTAACTTTGATGGCAGGAGACGAAACAATAAAAGACTGACCTGCAATAATTGGCTGAGGAAGATAAGAAGTTCTAAAACCATTATGAGCACTAGCAGCATGAACCAAAGACTCTGGATGAGAATGAGCAGATTGTAGGGGAGTTTCAGCCACCAAATTAACATTATCATCAGTAGCAGGATCAGAAGAGGTACTGTTAGAAATAGTTGAGTCATCGTCATCAGAGAATAAATCATAGCTTGGAAAAAAAAAGATCCCAATAATCCTTAAAAGCATGAATTTGATGAGAAAAATCCTCAAATATAATGTTTAAGGTCTTATTGATAGTCTCAAGAGTAGTAGTGCCAATAATTATGCGGGCAATATCAAAATGCATACGATTAAAAGTAATAGGATCAAATTCAACAAATTCACTAAAGTATTTAGCAATCCAAACAAAAAAAAATCCTACTTCTAAAGGGGAATTCCATGTACATGTAACCAAACAAACCGACATAAAGGAGCTTGATTTGGCCTATAAGGTTGCACCTTAAAGCACCACCTCCCTAAAAGGGCTACTGCTGATTAGTGATATGCTTCCTTCTTCTCAATAGAATTGAAAGTTAGTAAAGCCATGATCGCTTCCATCATTGTTAAATGGATAACATCATGACCCTCCTTAATTAAAATGTCCTAGATAGAGAAAACTAATTGTGGCTCTTTCAAATAAGCAATAAGGGAGTGATCTAACTAGTCATTTGTCGACCCATCACCAACATAAACCATCGATAGGAACATAATTGGAGATCGGTAGCAAATTATGGGTAGGTTGAGCATATGAGCAATTGTCTCTAAATTTGTTCATTGTAGTGGATTATTTTTCTTTAGACATTTGAGTCCATTTTTCTCTTTGGCAGTAAGTACACAACATGTATCAAGTGGGTTTAACCCTTTCTATTTGAATAAATAAATCTTTTTTTCTTTTTTGGATAAAAAAATTATCTTAAATGAGCTTGATAATGAGTTGACATATGTATTTATATATTTATAGATTGATCTACCGATTGAACCAGTCAGATTGCAGCTTGATGAAGGGTCACAATTCAACTTCCAAATTAGTTATGAAAATATTATTTAGCGATCATGGACGCTTGATTGTAATTGATCACTTGTATCATGTTGAGAAATGAAGTTGTTTCTATATAATCAAGTTGAAATTGACCGCTAATGGAAGATTTTTTCCAAGACTTATTTTTTAGTTATCTAATTGAATAAAAAAAGAGTATTAATGTCTTTTCATTAGGTAAAAATATTTGTATATCTTATTTTTTTTAATATAAAAAAAAAAGTGGATTAGTATTTTATCTCTTATCTTTCTTAAGATTGAAATATGTAGCTCTACTTATCACTTTCCTGCACTCCTTAGGATAAAAACACTCATATTATCTTAAAATATCTTTCATTAAATGGGTGTAAAATTTTTCCCTCTTGTTGTAAATTAATTTATAGTTACTTTTAATTTAATTTTAACAGAAAAATAAACGAAAATCAATATTTTAAAATAATTAAAATTAAAAAAATTATTAATTTCTAACAAAAATATGAAATTAATGAGATTAAATATTAAATAAAAACTCATAATTTACCATTTTTTGAATAGAATTCCTTATTATGACATAAAGATGACATAACTTTTTCGACTTTTGTTAATATATGTTACTTAGAGCAAGCTAGGGTAGGCAAAACCCGAAGTAAACCGACCAACCGATTTGACCCAACCCAAAAATATGAATTGATTTGAAGAAAATGGGTTAATTGGTTCGGTACTTGTATGATTAATGAAGAATTCGAATTTTGGTTAATCAGGTCGGTGCATCAGTATTTTTAACTGAACCCATCCGATTAACAAAACTTTAGGTAATCCTAATTTCTAAACACTAGATATAAATATCTAATTTTCTAACCCTAGATCAGTTTACCCTCTCTCATTCTATCTATCGCCTCGCTCTTTCTAGAACTCTCTCTCACACTAAATTCCTCTTAAATCTCATAGAGAACATCTTCTCTAGATAAATCCTAATTTCACTTCAAAATCCTTAATCTTTGATACTTTGTTCTCAATATTATCCTTCTCTTTTATGTTCACGATCTGACTTAGAGGTAAAGTTCTAATACACTCTTTATGCTCATAAAATCATTCATTTCTTCTTTACTTTTCAAAAAATTAATGTTTCTTCTTTTTTAAAATGAAGAAACTATGATCTAATGGTGGAAGCTCTAATATGTGGAAGCTCTAATATGATCTGCCTCTGAGCCTGGATCAAACACTGAAATATGAAAATAAGGTATGATTTCATATTTTTCTTAGTAAACAAATCTTTTTTTTGTTCACTTTATAATAAGCTCTAACCCTTTTTGTTCATCTTACACGTAGGGAATGAAATAGTGGAAGCTATGTCTGTTGGAGTTTCTGTTTCCTTTCGACCCTTCAAATATTAAGGTAATTTAAAAAAAAAAAGTAATTTGTTGCTTATATTTGTATTTTTTTTGGGTTCATTTTAATGATTTTTTATCGTGACTAGTACTAACAATTTTTTAATGTTTTTTTAATGTTTGTTTTTGCCTTTGGAGAAAACAAGAATTGGTGGAAGCTTTGTCTTTTTCTTTTTTTACTGGAATTTGTGGACCTGCTTCTCCAAATAGCATATTTATAAGAAGGTAATTTTTAAAATTTCATTGAAATGATTTATTAATATCTTTTTGATTAAAAAAATATCTTGGAAAATATATATATATGTGTGTTTTTAAGTTTTTAGTTAAAGATGAAAAAAATGATTTTTTGTTATCTATTAACATGTTTTATAATTTTTTTAAAATATAATTTTAAAGAACCTATTTAAATTTTAATAAAATATTTTATTAAAAATTTAGTTGATTAGGATTTTACTATTTCTATTTTTTTGTTCTATTTAAAGTCTTTATATTATATGTTATTATTCTGTTTAAATTATTAATTCAATTAAAACATGTTCTAGGATTTCATTAATCTGCATTTTGTTAAGGGTCCATAAGTGTTCTCCCTTCTTTCCTCAGAGAAATTCTTACTCTCTTTGCATTGGTAAAATTAATATCTTTTATAATTTATTATTCTGTTTAAATCATTAGTTGATTTTAGTATTTGATGTTACTTTGTTTGTCTAGCAAGCTTTGATGGTATTGTTCAGTAATCATATAATTGTAATTTAGCAACAATAGCAGTTGCTTGACTAAGGTAGTTGTAATTTATGTATTTATACATCAATTCGTTAAATAAGTTTATTTAATTAGTATTTGAAAGAATATTACTTTTATTTTGTACTAAAATACTTTTTTTTTTCATTTGTTTGTAAATGGCTACTCCTCAATCACAGGGCATTAGATCAATTGGCAGCAATGCCATTGAATCTAGAGTTCTTATTGGTGGAAGCTCACTGTCTAGGCTCAACCTCAAATAACAACAAATGATCAATCAACTGCTTCTACTTGAATCCCACAAGAGCTAGCAAAGAAAAAAAAGGAAAACAATTGATTTTAGAAGTGTTGTTTGGATCACTTCACTAAGATCAGGAATGAGAAATGTGAGGTCATTTATTCTAAATGTAATTAATCTCCTAAAGTATATGCATGCCACTCAAAACAACAAGGTACTAGTACATTAAGGGTTCACATATTAGGATGCAATAAGAAGAAAACTCCCGTTGAACATATGTAAGCTCTCTTAAACTTTAAAAGGACAAGTACAAAACAAACATGTAAAATGATAAATTTGGTACCTAAACTTAGGATGATTATTCAATTGAGCACCTAAACTTGGTAAAACATAACATTTTAGTGTCAATTGATGATGTGGTGTGTTCTTATTGGTTATGGCATCATCATTTTGAATTTTTATAGCTAATAAGAATATGCCACATCATCAATTAGCACTGGAATTGTCTATTTTACCAACTTCAAGCACTCGATTGCACCATTTGAAAGTTCAAGCACTCAAATGAACAATTGTGCCAAATTTAGGCACCAAATTTATCATTTTCCAAAAAAAAAGTACCACGTGATTTTGCACGTTTTCACTTATGGGCCCATTGAATTTTTTTTTGACAAAGAGTAGTATGAGGTTTATTTTTTAGAAATTTGGGGTTCACTGACTTAATATTATCAATTAATATTGATTTAGCATAGCGAACACTGACGTGACATAGTCAACATTGACATGGTAGCATAGACAATGATGACATGGCACTATAGTTCCCTTTTATTAGCTTATGTGAAAAAAGTATGGGCCATAAAGTGCTACATTAGTGTTTTCATGTAGCTAAATGGATTGATAACTAGAATCTACAATTCCATATCAATGTTGATTACAAGTTCCTTGTTATAATTTACTATGCCATGTTAATATTTACTATGCAAAATCAGTGTTTACTCACTTTGTCAATGTTGTAAACCCCTAATTGCTAATGGTGTTGAGGTTGTAGATGAAGAACAAATTACAAGCCATGTAGAAGAAGCAAAAGAGCACGAATTGTGGAGATATAGTTTTTGGTTTTTAAAACTTTAGTAAAACTCGGTTCTATGTCAAAACTCATTTAACATAGATTGTTTATCCATTTATCTAACTCTATGATAAATGCCTAAACCCTAATTTTGACCCATAATTGTAATCAAGGATACTTTAGCCAATAATGAACTTAGGAGAGGGTTTAAAGCATCAAATACCTTAACTCCCTCCTTTGTTAGGCTCTTCAAGTGCGAAGCCTCTAGCTTGACTTAGACCAAAGCTTTCCAAGGCTTGATCTCCTTTCCTCTTGGAGAAACTCGAA
Source organism: Codiaeum variegatum (assembly GCA_948294925.1). Lineage (NCBI taxonomy): Eukaryota > Viridiplantae > Streptophyta > Magnoliopsida > Malpighiales > Euphorbiaceae > Codiaeum > Codiaeum variegatum. Next base: position 1,396 of record CAOJBK012809993.1, on the reverse strand, counting down.
TCGGCTCTCCTTGGTTGCCCAAAAACTCTTGGTTCTTATAGAAATTGAAATGTAAGGATTAGTTTGGACTTTTGAACTCTCCACACACTCTTTCACAAAGATTTAGAAGAATAGTTTGTAGTTGAAGAACTCTTCATCAAGAACAAACACAAACCTCTCTAATGAGTGTCGAATTTCAACTTTCTCTCTCTAGCTCTTAGAGAACTTCTCTCTTTAACTTCTTGGAGAAGAAGATTAATAGTGATTGGTTCAAATCACTTGGGTAAAAAGAAGAGAGCTTAATGCTCTTATACCAATAACCTAATCTTTGTTTTCTTTAATTTAAGGATGAGACTAGAAAATGTATCTATGTGACTAATTGACCATTTGACTGGGCAATTAGTCAAATAACACTTAGGCATAATTAGTAGGAACTCTCCTTAATCCCTCATTAACCACATATAATGTTGATTAGATTAATCATCTTATGATTAAGTCTAATTATTTTATTTATCCAAAACTATCTCAATTAGTTATGCCTATTTATATCTCATACAAACTATGACTTAATTGAATTAATCCCTTTATGAATTAAACTTCAAGACATGCTAGGGTTTTTGTAAATTTAATTACAAGTTCAATTCAATCATCATTAATAATTAATTAAACTCTTTAATCAATCATTAGTATGATTTAATTACAAGCCATAGGAAATTCTTTATGGTGTGTGACTTACTGGGTTCATATTCTAATTAGCAATGTGATAAAGAAAAATCTTTTCTTTCTTCTAAGTGTGTAATCCCATTACATACTTAGTCTCATAAATTGTGAGTGATGCCTAACATAACATATCACAACTACCTAATTAGAAGTGAATGTCAGCGATCATACCCTTGACATTACATGGACCTCTTGATCATAAATACCGTGAACTCGAATCCTTTCATTATGGATTCTCGATCTTAGCAAGGGTCATGGAATAGTCAAACCCTGTATGCCAGATCATATGACTTCTATACGGTTCAAGTTCTTGATAAACAGATTCCTACTAGAAACTCTTTCTGATGAATCTTAACTACCTTGGCCAAGGATTTGAGTATCAAGAATTACCAAAAGTCATAGGATTCTTTCCTTGTTTACCCAAGTTAATGAATCATTTCTTAGAGATCACTTATCTCAACAAATCACTAATTATGGCCACCACATGCCATATATCAATACTTGGATAACATCGGTATGTAAGAAATAACAAACCATAGCCACCAATATGCTATATAGCATGTCACCTTAATTCTAAGGATTACATGCATAATTGTGATCTAGATGATAAGATATTAACCCGTGGATAGAATCCATGTATTTATCGCTATTCGACTTACTCATCACATGAGGATGTCCATGTGTTGTCATGACATCA
>CAOJBK012808241.1:0-10760 GCA_948294925.1 Codiaeum variegatum | reverse complement strand
CCCTAACAAGCCATCAAGGAAATAATAAAATGAGTGCCCGAAAAACCACTCTAGTATTTGATCGATAAAAGGCAAGGAGAAGTGATCTTTACGGGTGACATCATTCAATCTTCAATAGTCTATACACACTATCCACTCGGTGACGGTGTGTTGAGGAATCCATTCATTTTTTTTCATTGGCCACCACTATCATTCCTCCTTTCTTTGGACCACTTCAACTAGACTCACCCATGAACTATAAAAATGGGGTAGATAATGCCGGCATCAAGATTTTTTATCACCTCCACTTTGATTACTTCCTTCATCTTGGGATTTAGCTTTATTTGAGGTTGCACCATCAGTTTGTAATCATCCTCCTTATGAATTTTGTGGGTGCAATAGGATGGGATAATCCCTTTAATTTCTACTATCTTCCATGTAATGACTTTCTTATGTTTTTTTAAAAGATCAATCAACCTCTCTATTTGTTCTTTCGATGGTTGAGCACTTATAATGATTGAAAGCCTTTTTCCTTCCCTCAAGAAGGCATACTCTAAGTGATTTGGGAGTGCCTTGAGTTCCAACTCTGAGGGGTATTCTATGGAGGGTTTCGCTTTGTTCATAATGGGCATCTCAATTGAGTCATATGCCCTCTTTCTTTCCATGTATCCACTACCCTCCAAATGCATCAATTCTTCCTTGGATTCTACATCCTCCTCCTCTATCTTATCTTATAAAAAACACCTTTCAAGTGGATCCTTGAAAGTAAAGTTAGTAACAAAGTTGAGGGTCTCATGCTCACAAAGATCCTGACATGAGCCCTCATCATAAAAAAACAAAGGGCATTTCATTGATTAGGTCACATTAAAAATAATTTTCTCCTCACCCACCCTTAAGGTGAGGGTACCCTTATGGACATCGATGATGGCACGGGTGATGTTTAGGAATGGTCTTCCAAAAATTATTGATACATTCGTATCATCATCCATTTCCAATACAATAAAATCCACTAGAAATATAAATTCTTCAACCTTCACTAACACATCCTCAACATGGTTAGGCTCTTCATCTTTGTTCCCTTCATTTACCTCTTTCTCCGTAACCTCAACCTCTAAATTTCTACCACTTCTCAAAATTATAGCCTTTAGTTCCCCCTAGGGTTTTCCTTATTGTTGCTCGGTAAAGCATCTAATGTTCTCTCACTTAGAAGTTTCATTATTTGTCCCACTTGTGTCTCTAGGTTTTGCAAGGAGGCTTGAGTTCTCCTATTGATGGCTTCTTGATTTTGAAATCTAGTATTCATTGATTGAACAAATTTCTCCACTATCTCTTCTAAGTTAGGTTTCTTAGGTAGAGGGCGTTATTGTTGCATTTGCATTAGGGGATGGGTCTATGTTGAATACTCGCTGGAGGATCCCTTAGCTCATTGTTGTTTACCAATGAAAAATTAGAGTGATTTCTCCACCTAGTATTGAAAGTATTGGAGTACGGGTTATTTCCTCCTCCTTGCATGCCTCCCATATAGTTAGCTTACTCTTGAGTCCCACTTGACTCACTTGAACCAATTGAGCCAGCCATGCTACATTCTTGGAGTGGTGGCCACCACCACAACTCTCACAAAATGAAGCTTGGGCCCTAGAGGTACCCAAAGTAAATGCATCGAATCTCTTGGTCAAAGCTTCCATTTATAACGAAAGAGATGTGATAGTGTCCACGGCATGGATTCTCGGTACCCTTGTCTTGAAAGGTCTCTTTGAGAGGGCAACCATCGGTAATAAGACAAAGACATTTCTTCGACCAAATCCCTCAATTATTCTGGTGTCTTATGCATCAAAGAACCACCTCCGACAGATATTAGATTTTGCCTATTGTTGTAGGTCAAGCCGTTGGTGAAGCTTTCCATTTGTTTCAAAAGGAAGAAACCATGATAAGGGCATTTTAAAAGTAAGGCATTTTAAAAGTAAGTCTTTAAATCTCTCCCACCCCTCATACAAGGATTCTCCTTTCGGCTGAGTGAAGGAATGAATCTCATTTCTCAATTTAGCGGTTTTAGCTAGAGGGAAGTATTTCTCCATGAATGCCTTTGCTAATTGTCCCATTGTTGTAAAGTGACCCAGGGGAAAAGACTTGATCCATTTCTTTGGATTATCCCTAAGTGAGAAAGGGAATAACCTCAACTTGATTGCATCTTCCATCACATCGTTCATCTTAAAGGCGTCGTATATATCCACAAACACATCAAGGTGGGGTGTGAGGATTTTCCTGGGAGGACCCCCATATTAACATGAATTTTGTATCATCTGACTAATAACAAGCTTAATTTCAAAGTCGTTGGTATCAACTCTCAACCTCCGAATCAGACCTCTCACATGATTAAGATCCGCTCTTGTAAATTCTTGCATGGTCCATCGAATCGGAACTCTATTACCTTGGTCATTTCCATTTCTAACCCATTACCATTGCCGACTTTTTCTTCGATGACATTCCTATTGTCATTAACACTATCGTTCCCATTATTGCCATTGTTACCTTCCATGTTGTCTTCAGGTACCTCTATATCTTTGACCTCAACTCCCTCTTCCTCTAGTGTGCCCTTGAGATCAACCGGAAGCGGATCATCTCCGGCCAAAGCTAACTCCCTTGGTTGTCCTTTCCTTCTTAAGGTCTTTTCAAGTTCTGCGCTATAGGGAAGTCTACTCCCTTTTGTTAACTTTATTTAGTTTCTTTTTTTTTACAGAGACCCTCTTTCATTAATTCAATTGATTCAATTTTTTTCTTAAGAAGAATCTTTCCTATTAAAAACTTGGGAAATCATTTACGTATTCAAAGGTATGAACTATTTTCTTTTTTACTTGGTCATTACAAATTGTCCTAAGGACAAAATGTTACTTATATTCCTCTTTCCAACTCCAGAAGAAAGTTATTATTTTTGTTGTTATAATATTAGATATCTATCTCCATCTTTATTCCTACCTTATAATTTTCTGATATAAATAGGACTATATATCCAGTTATGTCTTTGTATTCCTTTTGTCTTATAAATAGGAGTTACATTTAATGGAATAACACATTAAAATTCGTTCTCTTCTTTATTTTCTGATATCTATTTTCCCTTTATTTATATCATGTTATTAGCGTGGATTATTCTCATGGTAATTATTAATCATTAGTCTTTTATTTAACCTATATTTTGAAATGTTTTTCCAAAAAGTTATCGAGATAAGATTCAATTTTTTTCCTAATGTTTGACAAAAATATCATATTGACCCTTAATATTTTTTATAGAGCAAATATGTCACTAATGTTATGAAAATGGTACAATTAAATAACTCTATTAAGAGAACTGTAATATAAATCGTTACGGTAACAGTAACAAAGGTATTTATTTGCTACATTTTTCATAACGTCAGGGGTATATTTGTTCTTTTTTCAATGTTAAGGGCATATTTGCCTGTTAAAAAATAAAGAGCTAATATGGTATATCTACCAAATGTTAATGGCAAAATTGAACATTATCTCTTTCTTTTTTAAATAAAAATAGAATTTTAAAAATAGGAACTTATTAATTTAATTTTAAAATATTTATAAAAATATTTAAAATTGAAAAAAATTATAATTTTTAATAATTTTTTCATATGATTTTATTTTTAAAATTAAAATATAAAATAAAAATCTTAGTGATAACCTACACATTCTAATTTAATGATTTAATACATGATATTTTTTTTTGTCCTTGATGACAGTGAATATTTATGATAATATTTTTATATGTATAATTCTTAATTAACGTATAAAAATTACAATATTAAAAACCTTTTAGCTAAAGATTAGTTGAATAATGAAAATAAGATACACAACTAATCAAATTAAATCAAACATGATTTTCCTTTAAATAGATATATCTTATTTTTATTGAATTAATTTATAAAATAGGTAGTCGTTTTCAATTACAATCAACTCTATTAGAATTAATACTATTTTTTAAACAGACTTTGCAAGTTTTTAAAATGTCCTTTTATAATCTTACATCGAAAGATAATATAATATAAACGACTTATAATTATATTTTTTTTAATTTAAAGAAATTTTATCCATCCATAAATTGATTCTTAAATTTTATTTTTAATTTTAAATTTCTTAATAAAATAAAAAGATATTATTTATTATACTTATTATTTAATAATTAAATTCATTCTTTTCACTTTATTGTCACTTTCAAATGTTTATCTATAAATCTTGATAAAGTCAACCCTGAAACAGTTGTCGTCAACGTTCGTGTTTTCCTTTAATACCCTTTTTTTCTTTTTCAAATTTCTAAATATTGAGATAAAATCATAAACTCAATATATACTACAAAAAAAAAAAACTGCTTCCACGTTCACTTTTTTTGTAACCATCTCCCAATCTCATTCAAGAGTTGGTCTCTTCTCTTTTCTGTTTTTTGAAAGAGCAGTTGCTCTCTTTTCTACCCGTATTGTTTCACTCTCTCATTCCCTCTATTTTATTCTATTTCTCTTTTTCTTCAATTCGTTTATTTAGATTTTTCTAAGGTTTTCTACACTAATCTAATTGCATGTGGTTTTCAAACTACCATTTTGATTTTTGGTGCTCCATCATCAACGATCAAGCAAGTGATTTCACTCTCTTTTTCATTGTTGATATAGGTAAGCAACTCATTCTTTTCTATTAATTTCTGATTTCGCTTATTTATGCACTATAAATATGAGATTTTATTTATTTTTTAATGGATTGTCTTAATCTTTCATCAAATTATCACTACATCAAAATCAGTATTTTGGGATGACACAAAAACGTCCCTAAACATTAGAAAAATGTCCCAAATAGCGATGTGAGATGAAAATAAAACGATGCGGTGAATGTCTCAATATCCAAGTCACTGATAGTTAATAGATACGAAATTTAAAAAACGTCGATAAAGGTCGACCTTTTTGAGACGAAAAATATCATCTCAGAATCTCATGGATTTAGCCGCTTCCTTATTTCAAAGACGAAAACTTTTGTCTCTAAAGATTTTATTTGGGACGTTTTTTTGAAAAGTCTCTACACAATAATTTTTTTGAGACGAAAATAATCATCACACATCATCACAAATTGACTACCTATTGTTGTAGGTCAAGCCGTTATGGAAGCTTTCCATTTGTTGCCAAAAGGAGAAACCATGATCAGGGCATTTTAAATGTAAGTCTTTAAATCTCTCTCACCCCTCATATAAGGATTCTTCTTCTGAGAGGGGAGTATTTCTCCATGAATGCCTCCACTAATTACCCCATGTTATAAAGTGGCCCGAGGGAAAAGACTTGAGCCATTTCACTGGGTTATCCCTAAGTGAGAAAGGAAATAACCTCAACTTGATTATATCTTCTGTCACACCATTCATCTTAAAGGTGTCGTATATCTCCACAAACTCATCAAGGTGGGTGTGAGGATTTTCACAGGCAAGACTCCCATATTGACATGAATTTCGTATCATTCTGAATAATAGCTGGCTTAATTTCAAAGTTGTTGGCATCAACTCCCAGCCTCCAAATCAGACCTCCCACCTCATTAAGATCCGCTCTTGTAAAGTCTTGCATGGTCTGCTTGATCTAAAATCTATTACCTTGACCATTTCTATTGCCAACCCCATTACCATTGTCGAATCTTTCTCTGATGGCATTCCTATTGTCATTAACACCATCGTTCCCATTATTTCCATTGTTACCCTTCTTGTTGTCTTCAAGTACCTCTATATCTTTGACCTCAAATCCCTCTTCCTCTAGTGTGCAGTCAGGATCGACCGGAAGCAGATCGTCTTTGGCCAAAGTTAACTCCCTTTTTTGTCTTTCCCTTCTTAAGGTCCTTTCAAGTTCCGGATTGTAAGGAAGTATATCGGAGGAGTTAGCTCTGGTCATACATAAGCACCTAAAATTCAACACCAAGAATAATCAAAATTAAATAAATAATAAAATAAAAGGGTAAATCAATAGTTTTGGATTTATTGCTAATGTTGAACGTATCAAACAAAAATGAAATCCCTTGAAACGACACCAAAAACTTGATGCGCTTCCGCCACTATACACCCTTAAGTGCATGGTGTCATATCAAGTAGTTAACCGAGTGAGGCTCGATATCATTCTCCCAAGAGATCCATACAGGTTCGATTAATCAATCACTAACTCAATCCCCTAGACTATTGCCTAACTTACTATTTTGGGTCAATTTAAAACTAAAAACTTTAACTTTAACTAAGCAAATAAAGAGGGGATGCAAAACTCAAGGATAAAATCAAGAATGAGAAGCGTCTACCTAGATTTCGACTCATATTTAACTAATTTGCAAGGATAATCAACAACCCAATGAAAGTTTCAATTAATCATCAAATGGGTTTTTCATAAAAAGCTAGGTTTAATCCTTTTTTCAAGTGAATAGACTCCTAATTCCTAAGTAATAGAAGGGAATCTCTTCTCGCGTCTATTCAATTAGAAAAAAGCATTAAGTTTTTAGTGAAAAATCATAAACCCTATGTGTCTATAAATCTATCTCTAGCAAACATGTTAAACCCATATGTTTTTTAGTGTTCAAACCCCAAACTTTCTATCTCTAACAAAGCATGAGCAATAATATTCATCAACAACATTCTATTGAAGATGAAAATGTAGAAAATAAAATAAAAAACACAACTTTATGAAAAAATTTAACATTCATTGAGTAATGATGTGGTTAATCCATACAAATAGTAAATACTCATCTAATCTAGGTAGACAGAGAGTATTTAGTTCATAATTACAAGAAGACAACAGAAAATAGAAAGTGAAGAGAGAGAAACTAAGAAACCCATATGGAATCTTAGGTCAATACTCTAAACCATTGATACCCTTGCTGATTCTTTCTTGAAAATTGATGTTGATGTGCTATTGCCACTCAAGTTTTGCTCCTTGGTCTCTTTTTCCACGAACTTAGCACTTTAGGGGTTTTCTAACATTTCAAAACCAAGAACTCCCCTTTTTTTTCCTGCAATCTGCACTTTTATAGTGTTGTCATCTGCGTGCTCATGGGCTAGAATCACGGGTGTGAGCATTTCCCGTGTGTTTTGCCCGTTTGTTTCAATTTTAGTACAACAGCTTCCTTAGGACTCACAGGCATGAGTCAGTCGTGAGGCCAGCCCGTGAGTCAAGCCTTTAAAATTTAATCTTGTTCCTTCCATCCAGTAGCTTTCTCCATGCTCACAGTCACTGTTCACACCTATGAGCTAGCCATGACTGCCTTACTTGCTTTATTTTTTGCTTCTTTTTATTCGGTTTGCATGCCAATTCTAAATTATTATGCTAATTAGCCCTGGATCAATGTTTAGACCTGGAAGAACTGAAAATACATTAAAACAAGCAAATTAAACGCAATTTGATACAGATAATGGCCAAGAAAATAGATAAAACCTATGTATAATTGGTCATTCTCAAATTAATTAGCCTGAATATTACCATGAAAGTGCAAATTTTGTAAAAAATTTATAGAATTTTAAGTGGTTAGTTCTTGAGAATCAATAAAGTACTAACATTACAAGGAAGTCTATTAGTATAGATATAATAAATGTGAAGATGTATTAAATAACAATTGGCAAATTGAATTTACAAATGTAAAATATGTAATTCATTGTTTAGTGTTGTATAGTTATTTATGCAAAACCTAATTGTTTGAACATAAATTTTAATTTGAAAAGAAGCAAAAGGTTGCAAGCATATATGGACAATTGTTTTTATTTTATAATGAAAAAAAAAAGGTCTTAGTAAATGATAGTAGTACTTCATTGGGAAATTTTTTAAAGAAAAATTTATTTCTTCATTTTAATTTTTTTAACTATTTGTAAATTTGAATTTTATGGCTGCGGAACTATAAATTTTTTTGTGAACACTTTTACTTGTAAATATTTAATTTATTTTATATTTTACTTCTATATATTATGAAAGGTATTTATAGTTCTATGCTATATTTAATATGAGACTAACTCTGAATTGTCTTTTATCACACGCATTGTATGCAATATGTGGCTAGTATTTATTAGAGAACGAATCCAACATCAAAAGATGATAAAATAAGTAAAGAACTTATAAGAGAGTGGGTGTTGGACTCTAATTTATTTATAAGTATCAATCGACCATGAGCCAAGCCTTATTACATTTGAAGGTTGTATTAGGAAATAAATCCATATTACAATATGATAATATATGTACAACTTGTAACTGAGTGGCTGTTGAACTTATAACCAATTAAAAGTGTATTTATGTCACATCTCCAACCGGAGATACGACAATCCTAGGGTATGAGTAGACTTAAGGCCACCAAACGCTTATAGAATTCCAATTCTAAATCCTAACCAGGATCACGATATCAATTATCACTTTAACATAGAAAATATTAGAAATTGCTAAATTTTTACAGAAAATTCAATGGAGTTCCATCTAAAATTGGGACCAGCTCCCTAAAATAAAAATAGAAGATAATACTTCTAAAGTCATTTTCAAAGCAATATCATCACATATGACCCCTCCTGGGTCCCCAAAACATCATATCACACAACATCATAAAACATATCATATACAAATACATGTCAAATTTTATCTTTCTCAACACTACAGAGCATTTTAGATCATACTACACATATATATACATAAGGTATTGTATTTAGTATTACATACTTCTGGTGGAGAATATGTAACGAAGAATCTCAAGTATCTTGAGGCCGGTCCTCGCCAACCCTAACTCCTGAAATCATCAAAAATTATAGATGCGAGCTTTCATCACAGTGAGTTTATGCATATGCCAATCCAGTGGTACGGGATATCAATATCATATGACAATAAAATCTATGGCTGTAAATAAACAATGTAGGGTAGAAACAAAATCAAATATTTCATATGAACATAACTCAAACATATAACATAACATCACTATGAGTGGGATACAAATGTCATCCATATTGTGTCGTAACAAAACGGTTACAGAAGTGTCGTAAAATAAGTGAGGGAATCATTTCACCTCGAATATGTATACCTGGTCGAGCATACGGCCATAGTACACAGTTTTCTCTAGGTAGGACACTGATAAATCTAACTGTATCAGTTTAGTCACTTGTGCACAAATCTAATAGTATAAATCCCCATTAGTATGAGTATTCTGTCATATACATATTGATAATGTCAAATCAATGACTTAATGGCTCAAATAGCTTAAATAACTAAGGTAACGATTTAGATTTCAATCAATAGTTTAATGGTACTAGTTAAATATTTTCAATGAGATTTAAGAAAAATAATAAGATTAATAACTATAAAAATGTCAAATAACAATACTTTTAGTTAGGTTGTCAAAACCATATCAGGTTGCAAATTTGGTCATTTTACATTATAATACATAAACTCATCTCTTAAATCTCAATTTGCTCAAATAAGCTTTCAGATCCTTAATTCTAAATTGCCGATCCTATCGACCTACGAACGAATTTACTATAAATTACTATATAATCGATGCTTAATTATTAAAATATTTTTAATTAGGTCAAAAGTATAATTCTAAGATAAAAATTATAATAAATATTCAAATAGTCCTACGTATCAAAAATCAATTAATAAACTATTAAAATGTGGTAATAATCGATTAATAACTGATTATTTCTCGATTATTTTCTGGCGTCACTTTTGAATAAAATTGGTATTAATGAAGTTACAATATAATAACAAATGCAAATTTAATTTTTTGAAAATTTTTTTGTAAAATTTCGATAAAAAAATTATATCGATCATTATGTTATAAAATTATTAAATTTGAAAATAGGATATTTTAGAATAATCTCCATAATTCACAAAAATTTAATTTTATAAAAGTTTATAAAATAAAGAGTATTATGATATCAAAATTGTTAGAAACAGAGGACAAAATCGCTCGAAACAATTAATTGAAGGTTTTTTTGTTATTTCTCCGCGTTCAACTTAGTCCCATCCTGCTGTGAAAATGGCCTCTCCTACTTAATATATGTGTATATACACACATACTAATCGACGGCCTTCCCACTTGCCTCTTATTATTATTATTATTAATGGAGAAGTCAAGTCACGTGCACATGGACTTGTTCTTCACATGGACTTGTTCTTCTCTTTTTATATATATATTCTTTTTTCTTATCATTTAATTTTGTAGAAATTTGTTTAACATGTTTCATTGAAAATTTCAATTTATAGTTAAATTTAAAGTTTAATCTTTCTATTAAATTTCTACTATTGAAATGACAATTTTTTTACGACCTGAAAAATTATCATGCAAATTTTCAGTTATTATTTAGATTTGTGATAGAAAAGTTATTATATAAAAGAATAATTTTTAATACATAAAATTGTTAAAATAAATATATAAAATATTTTTTATTTAATAAAAATTAATATTTTAGTTTTTATAATTAATTTTATGTGTATATTAATTTAACTAATATATAATTATATTGTATAACAAATAAAATTAGATAACTCGTATTAGTGGTTGTGTATGTTTGCTTCATATAGTTAGAAAGTTAAATTGAATAGGAATACGAGGTATAGAAGTGTATCAAGTTTGAGTTCTTTTAATCTTAATTGTATATGAGAATCTTTTTTCAAATATTATGTCTCGCTAAAAGTTTTTTCTTATGATTTATTTACTATTTAATTAATAATTTTTTATTATTTAATTAACAAAATTTAAAATGATGATAATAACATAACAATTGAAAAAAACATTGTAGTGAAGATATAACG
>CAOJBK012807119.1:0-10505 GCA_948294925.1 Codiaeum variegatum | reverse complement strand
GTGTTCTTACTCCCACAGCTTTGCATTTCGTTCCTTCAAAATATACCAAAATAGCACAACCACTTTACACACTTATTCTCCACTTGAATTTTCAATATTTTCAAGGAACCAGGAATGCAAAACTTGGTAACCATTATCAATGAAACAGATGTTTGCAACACGCCTACATTCTTAAGCATAAGAGCACTCAATAGATATATGATTTAAATTTTCTATACCTTGCCCACAAAAAATACATGTCAATGGAATCAATATGCCTTTGTCTCTAAGCTTGATCTTTATTAGTAAAATGTTTTTACACAATCTCTAAATGAAATTTAAGATTTTTGGAGGTAAACCTAGTTTCCACAATCTCTTCCAAGCTTTGCTCTCCCTCACTTCACACCCCCCCTGACTTAACCATATACATCCCATTTTTAGTATAATGCCAAATCAACTTATCACTCAAAATGTTTCTAGGATTATAAGTACCTAAGACAGACCAAGCATCATCCTCATTAAAAATGGTCCTTATTACTCCTTCATCCTACCCTTCCCTCCCTGATGCATGATATCAACAACTTTTATATTTTCTAAACCTGAAATACAAGGAGTTTGAATTCTAAAGTTTGGTCTATATTTAACCCATGGCTGACCCCAAACTCTAACCTCATTATCTCTCCCCACTCTCCATCTACTACCCAAAGAAATAACATCTTTAGCAGTCTAAATACTCCTCCACAGATAACCGGGATTGTTATTAGAAAGTATTTAGCCTAAAAACTCTTGCTACAAGAGAATTTGGATAATGAATAAGATGTCAACTTTGTTTAGCTAAAAGAGCTAGATTAAAAGCTTCTAAAACCTTAAATCCCCTCCCTCCCTCTTTCTCTCTCTTAGAGTACACATTGAGTTTCTTTTAGGCGATAATGTTTACTGGTTAAAAACTTTTATAAACTTTAAAAGTTAGAGTGTATTCAATCAAAAATTTTAAAAACTCTATAAAAGTTTATGTGTATTCAATAATGACTTTTGAAAACTCTTTAAAAGTTATGGGATATTCAAATAATCATCCACTCTTTAATAGTAGAAGAAAAATATTTGGATTTTGTCCCGTGGACGTAACCCAAATCAAAGGGTGAACCATATTAAATTTGTTGTGTTATTATCATTGCTTCATTTACAGCTAATGTCAAAGGTAGTTGTTATGTTATATTGTGCTATTAATTGTTCATGTAAAATTCTAGCTAAGGAAAGACTTGGTACTTAAGTGCATCCATTGTGAAGCCACCTCTTTCTTGGGAATTTTCTTGGAACGTATTTTTAGTATAATATTTCATACACTATTTACTTGTATAATAGTAAGATAATTTGTGTGTTTTTAATACCTGCTACCCAATAAGTGGTATCAGAGCCATTGGTTATTAGTTAACATGGAGGAAAAAGCTGTTAAGATGATCAATTTAAATGGCACAAACTACCACATGGAGGAGTAAAAAGAAGGATCTTCTAGTCATGATGAAATTGCATTTGCCGGTGTTTAGTACAGTTAAGCCCAATGACAAGACATATGAAGAATGGGAATTTGACAATGAGCAGGTGTGTGGCTTCATCTAACAATATGTCGAAGATAATGTGTGCAACCACATCTACAATGAGACTCATGCTTGAACACTATAGAGAAAGCTTAAACAGCTTAATGTATAAAAAATTGGAAATAATAAATTATTTTACTTGATAAGATTGACACAATTAAAGCATAAAGAAGGGACTTTCATATCAAATCATTTAAATGAGATGTAAGGGATAATGGAATAATTGTCCAAGATGGGCATAAATCTCGATGATGAGGTATTTGCTCTACTAGTGTTAGGCTCTCTGCTCGAGTCATGGGAGACTCAGAAGATATCCATCACCAATACTGCACCTAACGATGTAGTCAATATGGAATTAGTTAAAAAGAGTAATTTGAATGAATAAATGAGAAGGAGACCATAAAGCTTATCTTCTTCATCACACCTAGATGTTTTGGTTATATAGTTTTCAGGGAAGAGCCAATCTACGGAACATAAGCCTAGAGGAAAGAGCCAAGGAAAGTCAAACAAATATGCTAATGTTGAATGCTATAACTATAAAAAGAAGGGCCACATCAAAAGGTTTTACCAAAATTTCAGGAAGCAATAAGAAAAGAACAAAGATAAAGGAGTGAAGAAAGAAGATAGCAGTGATGATGAATAAGCATCTATGGTTACTGAGGAATTTCATGTTGTATCATTTGAAAATGAAGTAAATATTGTAGCTTGCGAGTACAGCTAGGTTGGAGATAGTGGCGACACCATTCATGCCACACTGCATAAAGAATTCTTCTCATCATATATAACTGATAATTTTAGTGTCACTAAAATGGGAAATAGAGGTTTGGAAAATATAATTGGAAAAGGTGTTATTTATTTGGAGATAGAGAATGGTACGAGACTACTTCTAAAGGATGTTAGGTATGTTCCAGAACTATGCCTAAACTTAATCTTTATCTGTACCCTTGATAATAAAGGTTTTTGCAGCACCTTTACAGGTGGCAAATGGAAGCTCACCAAAGGATCACTAGTGGTTGAAAAAGGAAATAAGTGCTCAAAGTTGTACATGATGGAAGCAAGACTATCCAATGATGTTGTGAATGTAATGGAGAAAGATGATACAATTGAATTGTGGCATAAGAGACTTGGTCACATGAGTGAGAAAGGTATTTCCAAGTTAGTGAAAAGGAATGCAGTATCCGGAATTGAATGTGTGCATCTTTAAAAGTGTGCTGACTGTTTAGTAGGAAAGCAAAGCAGAGTTGCTTTTAAGAGTTGCACTCTTTTCAGGATGAAGAATGTACTAGATCTAATACATTAAGATTTATGTGGGACAACGACAAAGTCATTTGGTGGTTTTTAATACTTTATGACTTTCATTGATGATCATTCTAGAAAGACGTGGGTGTATTCGGATCAAGTGTCGAATGTCTTTAAAGATAAATGATCAAGTGTTGAATGTCTTTAAAGAATTCCATGCCTCAGTTGAGAGATAAATTGGGAAGAAGTTGAAGTGAATCCGGAAAGCCAATGGTGGAGAATACATTGGACCATTTGATGCTTATTGTAAGGAGCATGGTATTCGCCATCAAACAACACCTCCAAAAACATCACAATTGAATGGCCTAGATGAAAGGATGAATAAAACTTTGATGGAGAGAGTCTACTGTTTACTCCCACATGTAAAGTTGTCAAACACATTTTAGGGTGAAGCTCTACTCACGAGTGTACAACTATTGAATCTTTCACTATGTATTCCTTTTGAAGCTAAATGATCCAGAAAGAGTATGGTTAGGAAAAATTGTTTCCTATGACCCTCTATGGGTGTTTGGTTGCAAGGCTTATGTGAATATTCTTAAAGATGAAAGCTTGATGCGAAAACATGACAATGCATCTTTGTTGGCTATGGTCAAGATCAATTTGGCTATAGATTCTATGATCCAGTTGAAAAGAAACTTATAAGAAGCCATGATGCCATATTTATTGAAAATAAAACCATTGAAGAAATTACAAAAGTGAGGAAGGAAGTTCCTGATTCCAACAGTGACTGTGTAGATATGAAATTAATCCCTCCAAAGTTAGTGCCAAGATAGATTGGAGATGAAGATCAAATTTATCATCCTAATGAAGGTGATGCTCACATTAAAGTTGAAGATGAGGAAGATGATGATGTTTATCATCTAGGAGTAACCCTAAAAGCCACCATTGTTCTTATAAGGAGAAGTGAGAGAATTAGACAACCTTCTATAAGGTATCCAACAAATGAGTATGTGTTTCTCACTAACAGGGGAGGACCTGAGAGCTTTGAAGAAGCAATGTCTGATGAGCACAAGCAAAAATGGATGGAAGCCATGCAAGATGAACTGAAATCCTTGCATGAGAATAAGACCTTTGAACTGGTGAAACTTCTAAAAGGGGAAAGAGCCTTGAAAAACAAATGGGTGTTCAGGATCAAGTATGAAGAACACAACTCTAGTCTATGATACAAAGTAAAACTGGTTGTTAAAGGATTCATCCAAAGAAGAGGAACTGACTTTGATGAGATTTTCGCATCAGTTGTAAAAATGACATCCATCCACACAGTGTTAGGGTTAGCAGCAAGTCTTTACCTAAAGGTTTAGCAAATGAATGAAAAAACTACCTTCCTACATAGTGACTTGGAAGAAGAGATATATATGGATTAGCCGAATGGTTTCAAGCAAAAAGGAAAAGAGGAGTATGTTTGGAGATTGAAGAAAAGCCTCTACAGCTTAAAGCAGGCACCAAGACAATGGTACAAAAAGTTTAAGTCTGTTATGGGGGAACAAAGGTACAAAAGACTATATCAGACCATTGTGTTTTTGTGCAAAAATTATCCGATGATGATTTCATCATTCTTTTGCTCTATGTGGATGACATACTAATTGTTAGCCAAAATGTTTCTTGAATTAGTAGCTTGAAAAAGCAGTTGAGCAAGTATTTTACTATGGATGACTTGGGGATAACAAAGCAAATTCTAGCATAAAGATTATTAAAGATAGAAGTGCCAAGAAGTTATGGTTTTCACAAGACAAATACATTGAGAAAGTACTTAAGAAGATTCAATATGGACAAAGCTAAAGCGATTAGTTATCCTCTTGCTAATCACTTTAAGCTATGTTCTAAGCAGATCCCTTCCATAGATAAAGAGAATGAAGATATGGAAAAGGTTCCATATGCTTCAGTAGTTGGAAGTTTAAAGTATGTCATGTGTGTACACGACCAGATATTGCTCATGCAATTGGTGTAGTGAGTATATTTCTTTCAAATCTTAGAAAGGAACATTGGACTCCAGTAAAATGGATTCTTAGATATCTTCGGGGTACTACCAAAATATGCTTATGTTTAGAGATACCAAACTAGTATTGACCGGATGCATAGAAGCAAATATGGCTGGTGATGTAGACTTAAGAAAGTATACTTCAGGTTACCTGATTATTGATAACGGCCAAATATATCTAATTTTTACTTCTTTTCTTGGAAATTATCTCTATCCAATTGCATTTAATTTGTTTGTTTAAGTGTGTTTTTAGCTCTTCTAGGTCTAAACATCAATCTGGAACTAAGTAATGCAAAACTTTGGATTTGGCGTACGAATAGGGCAAAAAGGAGCAAGACCGTGACAAACTTGAATGTACTTCGATATTTTGATCATAACTTGAGCTACAGAGCTTCGATTAAGATAATTCAGAAAGTACTAAAAAGATAAGAGAAAGTTATACAACTTTGTAGAAGACCATGTAGCCTAATTCAGTTCTCACAAGTACTTTTTATTATCATGAATAGTGCCCATGACCATTTGTTTGCTCATTATTTTGAAGTGAAATTAATGCATTTATCATGGGTATTAGTCACCACCGTGACCTCTGAGATATTTTTTTTGAAGTGAAATTAGGTCATTAAGTTATGGATATGGCTCACAGCAGTGACCAATGGTCGTGAGCATGCAAATGACTCCCTATAAAAGCAACAAATAATAGAAAAAAGGTTTTATCTTGGAATTTGGGTCTAGGACTTACCCAAAAATTCTAGTGCCACCAAGAACCAAGAAATTGCATATCAAAGGAGCACATTTGAGGTGGAGTAACACATTTGGTGCAATATTGAGCAAGATTATCAAGGGATTAGAGGATTGAGCTAGGTTTCTTCAAGGGTTTCATGGTTTCTTTCCTTCTTTTAATTTCTTATTCTTTCTTTCTTAATATGATCTAAACATCACTTGTCTATCTAGATTAGACAAGTTTTAATTGCTTTGTATGGATTAATCAATGGTTTATTTAATGGAATTTAATTTTTGTTTCAATTTGTCTTTGAATGAAATTTTCTACATTTTACATAGTAATGCATGCTTGCTTATAATAGCTGTTGTTCTTTCATTGCTAGAGATATAAATATTGAGCTAAGAACAATTATAGGCACATGGGTTTGTTGTGATTTCTAGAGATAGATTCATAAACTTCGATGATTTTCTTTAATTCCTTGAATCACTTAATGCTTTGCCTAATTGAACGACTTATGAAGAGATTCTCTACTCATTACTTAAGGATTAGGGATTTAATCACTTGAGAATGGGTTAAATCTTATTTTGAAGGAATACCCACTTGATGATTGAATGAAATTTCATTGAGTTGTTGATTGTTCTTGCAATTGTGATTAAAATGAGTCTAAGTCTTGGTAGAAGCCCATTCTCATGGTTGTTTCTTCTTAGACCTTGTATTTTTTTGAAGTTATCCCATTAGGAATTAGTTAGTAGTTAGTATTTTAATTTTTAGTTTTTACTCAATTAATACCATCATTAATTGTGAACTATACAATAGTTTAAATTTGAGTTAATACTTACGTCGGTGTCTATGGATTCGACCTCATTACTGCTATACTACCTAAATAATAGATGCACTTGCCTAAAGCCAAGGTAGAATTATCCGTTGAACATTATAAATTGTAAAACCTTTGGTGTTGCGTAATCCAACATCAAGTTTTTGGTGCGGTTGCCGGGGACACTTTGTACGCAATATTAGCAATATAATATCAATTATTGATTTAGTGTTTTTGTTCATATTTGTTTATTTTCATTTATTTTTGTTTGTTTTTTCTATTTTACCTTTTTGTTTGTTTTAGTTTTTGTTCTTAGAAAAATTTCTCTATGGATGATTGGTACTATAAAAAATGGAGTTCCTACCCGAATCAAGAATGGGGATATCACGGAATTTATTATCACAACAATGGATACATCTTTCAAGAGGATTTCCCATATGAATATGGATGCACAAGAGAAGTCATCCCTTAAGCTTGTAGTGGAAAGATTCGTGGAGTTTACGAAGAATTAGGGGAAGAAGGTGCACAACAGAAGTGATGTATTGGGAAATACCTTCCCAACACAATTTGAGGTAGAGGTCACATTAGGGGATGATGAGAAAATGCGAGAAGAGCGTAGGTTAGAAGAGATGTTTGTGAAAATAGTGGAAGCTACCGATAGTAGATTTTGGAGCATAGAAGAGGTTATGGAAAACCAACAAGCTTCTCTTCACAACCTTGAAGTTCAAGTTGGGCAAATTTTGGAGTTTCTACGTACCTCACCACAAGAAAAACAACACTTACTCTAAGGGACCACAACCAATTTCCTCTTGGAAATATCTCCACTCCAAATGAAGTTCCTAATGTGCCTTTGAATAATTGAAAGTAAATTCTTTAGCCATAAATAAATAGAAAAAGAATGTAAAAGTGAGCTCAAAATAACAACATTTACAAGACACACTCTTCCTTCCATAGATAAAGAGGAGCCCTTCTAATGTGCCAATTTATTCACAATTTTATCTGCAATAGGCTGAAGATGTTGTTTTCTAGGAGAGACGACAAATAAAGGAACTCCCAAGTATACGAATGGGAGCAAATCCCTTCTGGCTTCAATTCCCTCAGCAAGTCGGGCTGCCCTTCTTAGCAAAATAGGTTTCCCAAAATAAATATTTGATTTCTCCCAATTCACTTGTTGCTCTGAAAGAAGCCCATAAAGTGAAAAAACTTCCTTGACACAATTAATATTTTTCACCATAGCTTTCCCAAAAATAATGATGCCGTTAGTATAAAGAAGGTGGGAAACAAACTCCTTACCTCTAGTGTACGTCATATAGTCAAATTTGCCATTCATCACCATGTTCTAAATTAGATGATTGAGAAAGTCCTCGACAACGCAAAACAGCAGTGGAGATAGAGGGTCCCTTGACGGATCCTCGTAGAACATGAAAAATAACCATGTGGAGAGGCATTCAACATAATAGACATTTTGGCAGTAGAAAAGAATTTCAAAATTCAATTTCTGAATCGCAAGAAAAAAACAAAAGCCTCCAGAACTTCAATAAAAACGTTCCAACTAATAGTGTGAAAAGCTTTTTTGATGTCAATTTTCATAGACATATTATCCCATTTAAATAGACACGATGCATTTTTGTTGTATATCTCTATTCTTTTAACATAAAATAATGGCGTGCTATATAATAATAATAATAATAATAATAATAATAATAATAATAATAATAATTCAAATTTTCAGGTCGGTTCAATTTGAAAATAAAAAATTAGCCTAAAATTCATATACCAATACATTTGTGATATTAACCAAATCGAATCGAAAAATCATATCTTCAAAATTCATTCATTTTTCGATTGGATTGGGTTGGGTCCTTCAGCTCGAGTGAAAAATTTTCCACTCCAAAATACAAGTTTACTAATAAAAATCGGATCAACCCATTGGTCCATCATTATTAATCGGTTTTTGTTTGTTAAGTTTTTAAATTTAAGTAATTATTTGTCATTTGTATTAAATTTAGACTTTATTTTATAATTACCCCATACTTTATTTTATAATTATCCCATATGATGGATATAACTAAAATATTTTTTTACCTATATTACTTATTTTTTAATATGGAATTTACATTATTTAAAAAATATGGAATTTACATGTAAAAGGTAAAAGGAGAATTCATAATAAAATAAAATATTAATTTTTGTTGACCTAATATATAAAAATTATTATTATTTGAAAGAGTAGTTAAGAAAATTTCCCTCTTATTACAGCATAAGAAAATCTAAACTGTGTAAACGTTGTGAAAAGGTACTCAACAATTTGGAAAAGAAAAAGGATAAATGATTTCAATTTGGAATGAACTTTTTATTTTGCTGTGTTTTTGAGGTATTTAGAAACCGTTATAAAAAGATAGCACCACACAATAACAGCTTTCCAATATGATTCAATGGCCCCAACCATTTTGCGGGCCGTCTTGTTGACCTGGCCATTAATTTATATATATGGGACCCATTCTGCCTCATGCATGGCCCCTTGCAATTCCATTACCCTGTTTTTTTCAACATGATGAGTTCTTGCATAGTGGAATTGAATTATTATTCCTTTTTAAAAATCACTTCAAGTTTTTGAAATAAAAAGGCTAAAAAGAGAAAGAAAATAAAGAAAAAGAAAGCTTCCTTCTGGAGGCAACCCAACAATATGGATGTGTGTTTTCTTAATCATTCTTCCTTTTTGAGGTTTTGGAGACACATGGCAATCTGTGTTTTCCTAGTAAAAACTCAAGAAAATGTTAAAGAATTTATGATAAAAATTAAATGCAAGATATATTTAAATAAATTATGATTGAGTCCTTAAAATTTAATAACATTAACATTTTAATCTTTTTAATTGTCTAAACTCACTAAATTATTCTTATAATTTAAAATAGTTAACATTTAAATTTTTTTCATCCGAGAAATATTTTAAAATATTCCATTCAATAATTATAAAAGATTAAAATATCCTCTTTTATATTTAAATTTTACATTTGAACCAAAATTTAAAAATTTCCATTAAACAAAATTTAATTACACACAAAATGATTGATTTTTAAAGTTTTGTTGGATAGAAAATTTAACTATAAAAGTAAAATATTTTAATTTTTTAAATAAAATTTAATAAAATATTTTGAAATATTTCTTAATATTTGGACGGAAGAAGTTAAGTACTAAAATTAAGAAGACAATTTTATGAGGTTTTACTGTACATATAGTTATGTTAAAAAAAAAGAAAATTTTAAGGGCAAGATTAAAAAGTAATTTACACGATAATGAATAATTTTGCATGGTTGATATATATATATATATATATGAAAAAATTAGTTCTATGTTCTTTTTTTATTAAGTGATTGACATATTCATATTAAAAACAAAATAGACAATATTCAATTAAAAGTAATGCTTATAATCATTAATTAAGTAGACTTTTTGGAATGGAATTTGAAGTTGAACAGGAACTCTAGTTGCCTAGCTGAGCCACCACCTTTTCCACCCAGTTCAGGCCATCACTATGGATCTTTCTATCTTTGAGAAGCCACTTGATCATGCACTTCCTAAAATTGTTGTGCACTTGCTGCCCCTTTGGCAACTGTGAGCTCCTTTGCTGCCGTTGTCAAAGGTAACACCCCTGTGGTGAAACAACAATCGAAGGTTGCTGTTAACAAGGGAGGGTACATTGCCATCCGTCTCAACAATGAACTTTATAACCAGCGAAGATCTATTTTTCAAAACGCACTTATTGGTAGAGTGCTATTACGAAAAGGTGAGAAACCATGGAAAGTAGGTGACTTGAAGTCTAAGCTTTCCTCAATACATTACTATTCTCATCAGTAATTTTGAGGAAACGCTGCCATACAACTGACTTGGTTTCCATTTGCTTCATTTTCTTTTTGTTGGATGGTTATGGTGTTGCTTCTACTTGAGGCTCAAAGGCAGCAACAACTTATTGTGGTGTCTAAGTGGACACATTGCTTCCACCAATTACAGTAGTTGGACTGAAGGTATCGACATAATTAATGATGCTAAACTCTCTAGCACAATCAAAATTTATCATTGTCCATCTGAAAACAACATACATAAATCATTAGATATTAA